>QVNV01025526.1:0-25285 GCA_014825455.1 Pseudomyrmex pallidus | reverse complement strand
ACAGTCAAGGACACAATTTTTTGCAGGAACGCATTCGAATGACTTCGAGATCGCGCGCTATGCGACATCGATGGTTGCTTGCGAGTTGCGAGGAAAATTCGAAAGACGGAAAAACGTTTATTCGCGAGCAAAGAATTGTGTGTAAATAAGGAGTATGAAAAAAAACTCACAGGACTTCAATTTTTTGTAATTTGGAAACAAAAGCAAACGGTAAATTTTGTTTCTAGATTGAAAAATGTGAGCTGTAGTGTCAAATTTAATACAAGTTTGAAGCTTACCTGTTGAGAAATCTCCGAATCGTCGAGAGATTGCCAAGACAAATACGTTGAAGATTCTTGACTTTCAAGTGAACTCATGGTTAAAGCATCGATTATAGGTTCACCTGCATGCGATGATGATATTGATGAAAAGAAGCAATATTTATACTTTAAGTCGTATTTGTTTGTCGTTATGTTATGTGTGTATACAATATATAGAAATAAACGTTATCTGGAAGGATTGTTTATTGCAAACGAGGATTGTTATGTAAGGTAATACACATCGATCAAATGTTGAAATGTAGTTTTTGTCAGAAGAACAAACAAAAAACAATTAGATAGAGATAATGTACATTGATCGATTAGTTTCGTCATCGTACACACTCACATGTATACAATGTTCCACGATCATCGTAAAATATTTAAATAACAGAATATCATTATACAAACTTCTTTCTCTCAGTTTTATATAAAAACAATTTCGCAAAATTGAAAGAAAATCTCATTGGTTTTTTCATTTCTATATCGTCACATTTCATTTACAAAACAATCATCTTTGAGTACTTGATTTGTTATATATCCGTGGGTGAAATGTTAACTTCGTAATTTAAAAAACAATTTAGTCTTTAATCACTTACAAGTTGAAAACTATCGAAATATTTCAAAGAACATGTCATTAATATGTTTTTGTTTCGATTTTTTTTTTTTTAATCGTGTGTGTATATATACAAAAAACTTTTTTTTAAAGAAAAGTGAACTTACCTGAAGATAATGCTGGGTAGCAACGTCTCGGGACGTAAATTACACTTTTAAAATTTCATAAAATTAAAAAAAAACCCGCAATTTGAAAGTGTCTTCAATCGTGCGAATTAAAAACTGACTACTATATTCCTGTTTCATACATCAACTTTCTTTACCAACTTTTGTGTTATGTCTATTTCTTTTTGAAAAAAAAAAACACACAAGGAAACCGTTTGAGATACACGAACTCACTTTTTCGCTCGTTCGGAATACTCGGAGAGATGCTTTTATATGACTGTCTGAGCGCAGGGCTCGGGTTAAATACGTGCTTCGAGTCTCGTGTTTGCACTTTTCAGAACGAAGCGTGATGGCAGACTGGACGAACATGACGCAATGCATCTTACGCATAATTTGCCGAGCGAAGTCTAGAAGGCACAAGATTTCTAATACAAGACATGACTGCGAATACGTTCATTTGTATAACAAAAATATACGCCTAACTTAAAATCCATGCCATATGCGCCTTATCTTATAAAGTTTATTGTTACATTAATAGTTGAACGTTTCTTTCTTCTTTACGGCAACGTTTCAACAGAAAAAAGGAACAGTGTAATAACGGAAAGGATATTTCTAGAATTCTTTGGTCGATGCAGTGACTGACATGGGTCTGAAATAACTGCACCGTTTCGTCGCTTTTATAGCTTTATTTACAAACATCACCCCGCCAAATTAGCATCTTTTTCTCTTTGTTAATCCATAATATATTCGATTGAAACGGCATTGATTTATATCAATTGAAAGAGGGATATAGCGGTGAGTGGGGGGGGGAGGGGGAGGAGAATAGATGAAGGGCGAGGTCAGATCAACAGCTAAAAATAGACTAACAAGTTCAGAGGAGAATCAAAAAAAAACTTTGTTCTAGAGAAGTTCGCACGGTGACACAATCGAAACACTGAATATTGAGCGATAATGTCAAGGGGAAAAAAAAAAGAAAAAAATCAAGCACGGAAAATTGTGAAAACTGGATCGACCAAGCGCAATCATAGTAGTACGTTGTTAATCGAACACGAGAGAACTCGTGTTTTTCTCGCTAGCTAAACATTGTTAGCCAGTCACGAGTTCTCTCCCACGATTTGACGAATGTACCTCTCGCTCTTTGCTAAAAATTAACGCTCTCGTATGGATGCCTTTCATTATCTTCCTTCTCTTTTTTTTTTCAATGAAAAAGAGAAGAATTATAATAAAGTTGTAATTAATAAATCTTTGTGTTTGCCCAGTGCTTGTGCAACATACCTTTCTCGGGAAAAAAAAGTGCGATTTAGAAAAAAAAAAAAAAAACTAACCGGGAACAGGAGTCGATGAATGTTGAAAAATAGCTAATCGACAATGTGTTAATATAATTATTGTTATCGAAGAGTCGGTATATATTCGCTCGACGAAAACTAAAAGTGGATCGCTACGAGATATTGCATCAGGAAATTTAAACACCTGATGCAACATATACACCAATATCTCATAAACGCCCCACAACTGCACAAAATCTGATGCAATTGGAACTTTCATACTTTAGTTTTTGAAAATAATTTAAATATATAGAAACAAAGATTGAGAAAAATAAGATGAACTAAAATTTTGCCGGATAAGAACATCTACGCGGGAGCTCATCTATCACACAAAAATGTAATCTGTATCTAACGCGGAGATTCTCAACCTCGTTCCGGACGCGACAAATTCTATATGCTCTCTCTTTCTTAACTTCAAAGCAAAATCGTTATTCCTATCACTCTAAAATTTCATGATTCGCGATCATTCACTTACTTCTTTCTCGAGCAATTTTCGAGATTTTTGTCGCGCAATTCGCGGGTTGAGATTCGTTTGGATCTACACGTCCTCTACCTTAGTTGTATGTACGACAAGACCTGCTGGAGGAGTACGGTTACGTGAATTTGCGTGAATGAATGCGGAAACATTGTCTTCTTGCGCGCATTTTTGTTTTTGGAATTTTTTTGTTAAAATTATTATTCTCTCTACCTCCGCGCGTAACGCTTGGCCTTTCTTCTCGTCGCATTAAAATAGTTCGCTACTTTCGTTAGCAAAAACCGTTTTTTTTTGTTTTTGTTTTTTTGTAATCTCGACTACACGTATAAATTGTGCAAAAAATTTAGCATGATTAATCAGTAGGCCTTTCTTGTCAGAGAAGGCACGCGTACATATATACATATGTATGTATATATATATATATATATATGTATATATATATCTTGCGTCATTATTTTTTTAACGTATCTTTCTGATGATGTGCACATCCATATATACACGCACACGCATACATAAATGTACGTATGTATGAATATATAGTGTGAAAGTCGTGTATACACACAGTAGTACATGTAGTACATCTAGATATACCATCGACAAGAAAAACGAAGGGATGGGCAGTGGGCGAATGGGAAGGGTAAGATGGAGATCAAAGCGGAATGAAAACAGGGCTGTACATCTAATGCAATGATATCCATAATAGCAATTCGTGATAAATATCCCTTTTGTTCTTTTTCTTTTTTCTTTTTTAAGTACATGAAAAAAGTCTCCGTACCTCCAGCGTGCTTTAAGATCTCGATATATTGCTAGATTTCAACTATGCCAAATAATACACATCGTCCTCACGCGAACGTCGTCCCACGTCGGGTTTTTATTTCCTTCTTCTCTTTCTTTCTCTTTCTTTTTTTTTTATTTTGCGCATCGATTGCAAAACTCTTTTGTCATTATCGAGTTATTAAGAAGATTAAGAAAAATTGATCTCACATGTTGATTATCGACCAAACAAAAAGGTTGTTAATAAAATTCCAAAGAAACCGGCAGTAAATTAACGTCGACTTACGATGTGAAAGCATGTAACAAGACAAAAAGCAAAACTTGGTCAATCACCTCGTGAATAACATTGTCAGAGTGTTTAACATGTATTTAAAATTTATTCAAAAGATTACCAAAGAGTTTTTCACGATGTTCTTCTACAAAGATGTAAAACACTGAATAACTTAAAAATATCGCAGATTGGGGATTTCGAACCCAAGGAAAAGCAGTTCGTTCCAATCCACCGAAATCCACGCGTAGTGTTTCGCGACAAACGTTTTACTTATTATTCAAAATCATGATCTCAACTTTTTGTCCTCAAACCGTTCCCGCCGCGAAACATCATTGTCGCGTGCAAACAATATCCCTCGATACGATGGTATCATCGTTAAAAGCAAGATACAGCTGTGGGTTTTTCTCAGACATTTTATCAGAATTTATTATTATTTGGTGTAAACGTTTATAATAATTATAATTTACAATTACGATGGGTTGATGATAAATACAAATAGAACAACGTAATTTGGAGGCGGGAAGAGGAAAGGAGAGTAGAAGGAAAAAAAAGGAAAAGAGAATAGATGTGGTAAATGGAAAACGATGTGTTTAAACAGATGATGAACGGATGTGATGAAAAGAGAACTGAGGGGATTAGGACGAATAATTGTTCGAGAATTTGTATAAAATATTCGCGTTGCCACATCATATTTGGAATGAAGAGACGTGCCGTCGTTGCTGCTCGTGCGATTGTAGACGTATCACGTTCGCGCGCTATATGGATACAGAGAATTGATGCTCCAGATAACTTTGGAAACAACTCACGTGATGAAATGATCAAATAAAACAAAGAAACAAAGAGGAGAGAGATTCGAAGGAAAACTTGGAACTCAAGATCGGAGAAACTATATAGTGAAAAATTCTTAGGATGGCAATGACAGTGACGATGACAATGATAATATATAAATGATAATAAAAATTAATGTATGATGCTGATGACGTATGTAATAATAATGATAATGATGATGAAGATGAAGATGAAGATAACAACAATGGTAATTGCTGTCATGATAGTGATGGTGATAATAGTAATGTGATAATGATGACAATGCTACTAATGATCATAATGACGATATGGCGATGACAATGAAGAGAAAGAGAAAGATGAAGATGCTGATGATGATAATGAATGATAATGATGATGAAATGACAGTGGTGGCAATGACGACGACGACGACGATGATGGATGATGGTGATGGTGATGGTGATGGTGATAATGATGTTTCTTCCGACCGAATAAAGTTACTGCCAAGAATATTAAAAAAACATAACATTTATTTTGGAAAATTCACAATATTCAGAAAAATGAGTAGAACACAAACTGTTAACTTTCGGATTTGTTGAATTGAGAATAGGCAGGTAGGATATAAGAGAGAAAGTGAAAGGAAATATACAAGGACACAAAAAAAAAGTTGGAATGGGAAAAATATTTTTTGAAGAGAAATAGAAAGAGACAGAGAGAAAAGGAAGAATTTAAGAGAAAAAAAACGGTATATTTAGAAAAAAATATTTGTCGACAGAATTCTCGGGAGGAAATGTTACATTCGGAGAAGGCTCGCTACGCAAACCCACTCATGTATAAATATATGTATATATACGTGTAATATATATACATATATGTATACATTTTTATATAGATGATTTTTTTTTTTTTTTTTTTTTTTTTGCATAGTTAGCCCTCATTGAACGTTTTCAAAAATGGAGAGAAGTAAGGCCAATAATAAAATAATACCTGCACCCTTCTTCACCGTTCAATCCTTCATCCTAAAGTCTTGTGATTGTAAGCGTCGAGGCAGAACAAAATATAAAAACAAGATACAAATAACAAGAAATGAATATGAGACTTATTATAAGAAAAAAATCGTATTTTGTTTCAATTTCAATTCATATACATAAATTATTTTATTTCCTGTTATTTATATCTCATTTTTATTATTATATTCTGAACCTAAAGGCCTCGTCTAGAATAGATATATACGTCACAGGTCGCAAGATGTTGCTTCTGTTTGTATAGAACTGGCTTGATTTTCACGTCCTATAACCGTTACGTTCAAAACAAAAACAATATTTGTGACAAGTTACAAAATCTTTAATTTACACACGCTACAATTTCAGATTTTATTTGAAGAAGGAATTGGGCTGGGAGAAGTCACACACAGTGCGACTGTTCTCCGCTCATCACTTCTCTAATTCTATATCTGTCTCTCTCTCTCTCTATCGTTTTAATTTTCTTCTCCGCAACTGAATGATGCTATTGCGCCCTTTTCCTTTCCCGGCGATTTCGGACACTTTTTGTATTGGAACAGACACCAATTTTATACATCGAGAAATAGCAATACGGTAACGGGGAAACGTCTATAAACGTTAGTATGAGAGTGAAAGATCGAATAGAGTGCGAGATAAAGTCAAAGGTCCGGATGCCAGGATTAGGGTGTATACAAACTTCGTAGTAACGTGTGCACAATCTCTACATCTCGATAATTATAGCGACTCTCATTATCTCTACTTTTTTTCCCCCATTTCACTCTACGATCGCGTAAAACCGAGATACGTGAACGACCGCAACGATAAGCAGCACGGCAAAAAACATGCTCCGGCCTTTGGTAAATCCGCGGAGGTAACTGCCAGGTCTCGGTTGTGTCGATAAGTTTCTTGTAAAATAAAAATAAAAACAGAAAAAAAAAAAAAAAATAATAATCGAGTATATTCAATCGCATGCAGCAGCGTAGTAAGGAAAAACGGCGCTCTGATTTCCAGATACAAATTCAGATTAAGTATCATCTGGCAGAGTCGCGCAGAGATTCCTAAAAGGAACTTGGTTTCTCAATTTACATTTTTTTTCGGCCATTATATACTTGGATAATTGTAATAAATATTTATAAACGCGGGATATTTATAAACAGTGGGATCAAATAATGTCTGCTAAAGAGCGATACCGTAGAACGTTAAAAATTTTTCAAAAGTCAAATTAATAAATCTGGCTCTTTAGCGCACATTAGTTTTAATGATAAGGCTACATATGCTCTAGAATGCAGAAACAGTATCCTAACTACAGAAATCGTAGTTCCTTTTTCCAATAGGAGTCTCTCTTACGACTCTGCACAAACTTTAAGTGCACTCTATCAAGTATAATTCCTAATTTTAATAGCGAAGTAAATTACATATGAATTACAGAAAAAAAATACAAACATGTTTATATATTGCATTTGACGTCTCTGTTAAGTCGGAGGCCGGAGCGGTCCGCCCCTTTCTCTCTTACTAACCGCTTACTGATTGCATGCGTTGTTGTGATGGTTGTCATATTAAAGAGGAGAAAACAAAAAAAAGAGACGTGTAGTGAGTGTAAAAATCAAATCACCACTTATGTAGTTTGGAACTTAATAACTTAATGTATTTGTTTTTACTCTCCTTTCTCCTCCTGTGTTCTTCCCTTCGTATAATAATATTTATACCTGCTAGAGATAATGTGAAATTTAATTTAAATGACAACTGGATATAATGTAATAGATTCATGCGTGCGTTTTTCTTTTTTTTCGTTCGTTTTGCTTCTCTTGTTGTACCTCCGCGCGCTATTTCTTTTTGCCTGTACTTTGTATTTTTTCTTTCAGTTTTAGCTTTATACTGTCGTTTTTTTGTTTTGATGGTAAGCAGCGAGCAGATGTTGGGATTATAATGACAGTGGGTCGTCCTCTGCATTCCGTGTCTCGTTCCAACGTGATAAAGAGAGAAAGAAAGAGAAAGAAAGAGGGGTGGAGAAGGATCACGTTTTTTTTTGTTTTTCGAAGATTTAAGGAAAAAGAGGAGACCTGCGCAATTGAAAGGATGAAGGGAAAGAAGGAAACGAGGTACGCGAGGAACGAGAGGACAAGTGGATGGATGGATCTGGGTGAATGGACATGTGGGTGAGCACTTTAGGAGACGATAGAGAATAGGATGTTCTTATAGGTTTAGAAAGGACTTAAGCTTAGGAAGGTTAGTTGTCGCCGGTCTCCTGTGGCTCGTCCCCGTCGCCCTGCGTGTCACTGGTCCACAGAGTGAGGTTGTCGCGTAACAGCTGCATGATCAATGTGGAATCTTTGTAGCTGTCTTCATTAAGTGTATCCAGTTCCGCAATTGCGTCATCGAACGCCTGAAAAACATTGAACGTTAGATGTGTTTCATCTATTTTTGTTTTCTTTATATTATCTCTTATTTTTTTTATATCAAAATGTGTGTGTGCTTTTAATATATTATTTTTTATTATTCTAAAAAGAATTCTCTCAATATTCTCTACTTTTGTAATTAAAAATAATTCTTATTATTTGTAATTTTCAATCGACAAACTTTCAAAACACAACTCTCAATAAAGCGTAATTTAATGCTATACACTCAGACATATAACGCAAAACTGTGTGTAAGAGAAATGTTTACACACACACACACACACACAATAGTACTTAAATATTAAAATTACATATGTATTTACGAAGTAATGCAGGATGGTTAGTGTGATACCAGTGGAGACATCAACATATTAATATGTATTAATGTGAGGGATTCAAATAGATGGGTTAAAACAACGGCACAACATTCAAAAAATTAATAAATGTCGATGATATAGAATTAGTTCTCAGAAACTGGTTATTATATGGGATCGGTAACAGTTCATCGTCACACGACAGAAAATAACACATAGAAAACGCGCGTCGACATATTAATTCACATAACGGCAAATTTATTCAATGAAATCTTTATGCAAAAACAATTTCAAGCGTAAATCTTTCACAATCCGTCCTCTAACCTGTTTGGCTAGATGACAGGCCCTAGACGGTGAATTAATAATTTCGTAATAAAAAACGGAGAAGTTGAGGGCGAGGCCAAGTCTGATCGGGTGCGTAGGCTGCATTTTCGCCTTCGCAATGTCAAACGCCTCCTGGTACGCCTTCTGTGAATCCTCGACTACCGCTGCAAATGCAAATCAACCTCTATTCAGATTACACCTTCCACGACCTCATTTTTCTTTCACCGTGACCATCGGAGAAATAAATCGTTGTCACGAGCAGAGAAGCGCAAAGAGGGAAAAGGCGAATGAAAGCCGAATAAAAGGAGGGAAAATGCGAGCGAGTTTCAACAATTCCTCTCGCGTCTGTCCTACAAAGACGGCCGCGCGACGTTTTACTCGGAATATTCTCGACCTTGAGTGAACCGAGTCCATAAATTGTCACTATTCGTCCACGACAACGTGACCGTTGCGATGTGCGTCTTCGTCCTGAGTCATCGTGCGTGTAAACGCGTAGTCATTCGATGTTATTGCAAAAAATTTAATATAAGCGGTTTATGTTTCACTGTTAATTTATGTGAATCAACACTATTAAACGCGCTTAAATTGTTCTCGATATAGTTGCGTATAATATTAGTAGTTACTAAAACATTTTCAAAAAATAGTTCGTGATCTTTTATTAAAAACGACAACTGATTTAAAACACGAGTAGCTGCGTCACAATTTTCCATTGCACGTTTCAAACTAGCGAACTAAAATATACCGATGTTCGCAGGGCAGAAGTGAGTAGGAAATCGTTAAAACGAGTTCGCGTAAATACGTTTTTTGTCACCACTGTGCACCATCACCACCATCACTGTCACTGAGCTCCACGGAATCGCTGGAAACAATTAATCGTCGGATTAGTGTACCTGTTTTGCCAGTTGACAGGCCTTGTCTGGAGAGTTGAGAATCTCGTAATAGAAGACTGAGAAGTTGAGGGCAAGACCTAGCCTGATCGGGTGGGTAGGCTGCATCTTCGACTTGCTGATTTCGAACGCGTCCTGGTATGCCTTTTGGCTGTCTTCTACCACAGCTGGATATTACGTGGATCATCATCATCATGCATGTTTGTCATGTTTGCGCGAACTAACACGCTTCGAATGCTTAGTCTATTAAAGTAGTTTAAGAGCTACTTAGAACCTTGTTTACTGCATAGATTCATCGAGTTTCGAAGTACGAAAAGAAACATGCTCAAATTATGAATTTTACATTTTATTTATTAATGTGCAAACTCTCGATTCATATTTTTTACTCTATTGTAATTTATTAATTTTCTAATTAATTTATCACTTTGCTGTATTCAAGTTCTACGTAACTCGAGTGCTCTTAAGCGCTACTAAGCAAATTTCTTCAAAATAAAGAGAAAACAAATATTAATGTTTTATTAAAATTACTACGTATTGTTGTGTATCGCAATACCATATATATGACTTCGATATTTCAGTAGCATAGTAACATTTAAGAGCTCATTTTCATACCTGACGAATACTATATTTGTATTCGTTCCAGAGTTGGCCATTTGTCTTCACCTAAACTTGTCTTAAAGTAAACACGAATAATCGAAATTCCTCAGATTTCTTCAAATTTACATAATTTATATATAATTTTATTCTGTAAACTTTCGTGATAACTTTCTTAAATATGAATAGCAGAATCTTTCACATTTTATTATTTTTTCTTTGATTATTTGAAATAAACTTTGATTACTTTTTCAAGTTTTTCGAAGTAAAAAATTTTTTTATCAATATACTCTATAAGTAATATCAATTGTTTGTTGAAATACTTATTTAAAAAAATAAAATTATTTCGCAGACATTATCGTGAATAAAATTTGTTTCGGTTTCACTTCCAAAAGACACAGTCGACTTTCACTGTGAACGACTGCGACTGACTCCACGTAAAAGTCTATAGGGATCCGCCCATACGTTCAAAACGAAGCATCTGCCAATGCAACTGCATCGCATAGAAATGCTTGCAGACGTTTTCTGTTCAAAAGAAGCTTATTGAACAGAACGGATTTGCGTCCAAGCGGATGCAGTTGCATCGATCACACAATGAGAACACGATCGAAGCAAAAATACATTCATTCATTGTCAAACTTTTGACAATTTCTTTCTCGAACATATGGCTATAATTGTAATATAAATTTCAAAACTGTAAATTAATAGATTTTAAATTATCCGTTACACGAACTTGTTTTTATCGACAATTTACTATCCAGTATTTGTCGTGTCCTTTGTTCTTGCTTCGATCCATCTCCAAAAAGAATGATAAAAATTTTCATATAACAAAAGAGAGACAAATTAGAGAATACATACTATTTCTAGTTTCACCGGTGGCAACTTCTGCAAGATACCTATAGTAGTCACCCTTCATCTTAAGATAGAATACTTTACTCTCGGCGTTGCTAGCCTTAGGGATCAGGTACTTATCCAGGAGTCCCTGTAAAAACACAAGTACAAACAACAAATCAATATTGTAGTTAATAATGAAGGAAAAATCACAAAAGATTTATAAATGATGAACAAGATAACAATTTTAAGGAAAAACTAATCTTCCACAAACTGATTAAAATAAAAAATAGAACGCGTACAATTCTTATTAGTTACATATAAAAAAAACGTTTACAAAACATTTGCGAAATTAAATTGTTAATTTCAGATAATAAAAGATCTCTTATACAATAAAATAAATCAATCTCAGGCGCCGCATAGAATTGAATTGATGTGCAATATCGCTTATACATTAGTCGATGATTAATGACAAAAGAGAAAGAGAAAGAAAGTCGTGTTACATATACACATTCATACAAGTATTCCGATTGATTTCACCGATGACATATGGGCAGCGTTTGGCCAACCAACTTGACACAACTTTGAAACTCGCATGCAAATAGCTCGACGATATTTATTGCGTAATAACAAGACCGGTGTAACTTATCGTGCCAGCAATGGCGAAACGATGAAAATTTTGGCACGATAAAAAATTTTTGACATTAATTATTAGGTAACGAAAAGCAAAATAAAATATTCAAGAATAGTCGAAGTTTTTTAAATCCTTATTGTCATGCAGTTTTGAAATGAACGAGATAATGAAAAACCTTCTCTTATCACCGAACGATACGGATCTCGAAAGAGAGAGATTTTGATAGGCGCTGACGCGTCATCGTAAATTATACCGCGTAATCGCGCGAATGCGCGTTGCAACGAAGAAGAAAAGTAGCCGCGCTCGTGCGTTCAATTTTAACGACTCCGCGCACATGCCGAAGTTTGCCAAATCTTTTGTTTTATTGCATCCATATCTTGGTTAAATCTTTTTGAGTTATTATTGTTCTCTTCGATCGATTTTTAGCCTATATATATTTTGAAGTGAGATGCTCTGATGGTTTTACTTTTTCTCATCTTCTTTTACCGCGCTCAAAATTATCTCACAGTTTGTGGTTTTTCTTATAAGCCACAAAAGCAGTCTGCGCGCGAGATTTACGTCAAGATGCGATACAACGGTGCCAGGCTTATCATGGGTGACGTGCGTGGAAGCACAGAACAGAAACAATTTCAATCACTCGGCTATTGCGTTTCAAGTCGAAACCTTGCTCCAGTTTCGCCGTTCAAACTCTCCCGATAACTGCAGCTCAAATCTGACTCTTTTCCTCACCCTTTTCCTCTCTGTCCTTTCACACCCGCGGTTGTTCATTTTCGAGAGAAAATTTCATCAAATATCCAACATTTACGCTCACAGCAAAATATATCGTTCTCTTCGAAATCTGTGTCACAGTCGCAATGGAAAATGCACTTAGATTGTATTTTTCGAGGACAAAAATACATTTATATTATTTATTTAGCAAACCCGAGAGAAATAGAAAACATTTTGTTTTATTTAAATTGATTAAAACTATAGTTTTGCGAAAAACTTGAAACAAATTAAAAATTTTGCAACAGCGGATGAAAATGAAATTAATAGCGTTCTTTTCTCTCTGAATTAAACAAGAGAGAAAATGTAGCTAATTTTTCCGAGCGCAGATTTAATTCTCTTCAAGAAAAGGCTTTCATTACGAGGCGGAACGTGCCATTTCCGGCGGCCCGTCTGAGCAGGCGTGCCCGTTTCCTCTTCCGTTTCCGCTTATTTCCGAATACTGGAAAATATCGCTCACGTAACGAAAACGGAGATCGAGTGAAATCTCGAGATGAGCGATGCAAAATGCATCGGACGAATCAAAATCGAGGTTAATGAGTTTTGCACACCCAGCCTTTAAATGACGAAGTTTAAAAGACCGCACTTTTAATGCAGACTTCTACATCGCGTATCAAAAGCGCAAAAAGTTAAAAACTTGCGAGACTTCTTCCTATTGAAAAAAAGAAAAGTTTTAATTAAAAAATTTAATGCAATAAAACAATTAGAGCAATAAACTTATTTGCTAATGGAAATGGAAAAACGAATATTTTTATGTTAGACCTTGCAAGAAGTATAAAATATATTTAAGTCGCTCGCGACTTAACAAAGAGGCGCGGATATGAAGATCGCGAGAGAGTAGCTTCGTAATAGACTCGCGTGAAATCCAATACGAAGGATGATCTTCACCCTTCAGAGATCCTGAGCAAGGAAGCGCGCGTGTACAAGAAGCACCGGAAGATTTGTCAACTAACGTAAGACGATCCGGGTACGGAAGAGAAACGAGTATTGCTTGCAAACGGGTTTTCGATGCTCAAGGTGCGAGACACTCGGTGCAAGATCTACTTCGTAACTTAACGTGTTGACACGCGTCTGCGAATTATTCTCCTCTAGTACCGAATCAATCCTTTTGTTTTATTAAAAATCTTAATTTTTTTTTAACTTGCTAAAACTCGCAATTATTTTTTTTTTTCAAGAAAAAAAAATGTTGTTTCTATTGCGATATAAAACAACGATGCCAATGACTTCAAATATAATAAAATGAGTATTTCCGTAGAGATATTTTCTTGTTTCATTATCGCGTCATTAGTTAACGACGCAGTAACAACTCGGTAATTATCTATGCGTATAGATAGACGCTGGTTAAAGCTAGCGCACTTTCGACAAATGTTCTTTGTACAAAACAATTGTTGAAAAGCGCGGATTTTAGTAATGTTGATTGATCTCAGCATTAAAAAACGGTTCTTCAAAATTAATAACTTTGTTTCACACAAAGTCACACAGTTGTCAAAATATTTGCCAATATGAAAAATATGAAACAGTTTCATCCTCGCGTGAGAACAAAATCGTTTGCTCGAAGTAGTAATTTATATAAAAACGGTTGTTTATCGATTCCGATCAATCGCAGTTCTCGGAACGCTATTCCACTTCAGCTGCTGCTCTCTCGACAGCATATAATCTTTCCCGACACCTTTTCCGGAGTTCGTCACTATGTATGGAGTACAGGAAACATTATGACGGGTTGCATCGGCGTGAAAAAGGAAAACGGAATGCGCTACAACTGTTTCTTCAAGCGCATTCTTTCAAAAGAAAAAAAAAAAACACAAGACTCATCGATACTAAAAGCTTGACAAATTACATCTTTCGCGATCTTCTCTATCGATCAAAACACGACATTTATCTCGATAAATTATTTCGGAATGTAAAATACGAATTTTGTTGCGATTTAAATAAGAAATCTGCGTTAAATGCTTGCAATATGCAACGAGACATTGTTATTAATGGATCGTTTATCGTAACTAATATCGAATCATGCAAAAGCTATGCGGTAGCTCAAAGCGAAAGGTCCGCCCAAACGTTGCGTTCATCATCAAGACCACAGAGTCGACTCAATTAACCTTATTACGGTTTAATCACGAGCGCGATAGTCAATATCGTCCGATAATAACTCCCCCGACAACTGCGTGTCACTTGGTAAGCAAATTCGTAACACTGACTCCGATAAATATGCAATATAATGCATATAAAAATGTTCAAACTATTGTCAACGAAATGTAAGTTAATACACCACGTGGAAAAGAAAACAAAATAATGTATAAAAACTATTGAAAACTATTACATTATTAAATAATTGTTAGAAATAATTTGAAATGAATTAAAAAGAAAATAAATCTTTCTATTCTTGCCGTGAAGAACAAAAACATTAACCTACGTAAAAGATTTAACGTAAAATAATAACGTAAAAGCTATTAATAATAAGAATTGTTAATAGCTTCGAAGATGTAATAAGACTTGAAAAAGTGCAGCAAAATAATCGAGGCACGTCCGCGCGAGTTAAAAAACTGTCATTCAATTTTTCCGCAAAAACACTTGTTCAAATGTGTTTACTTCTCTGAGCGAACACAATATTCACCGTTTTTATTTTATTTTCCACGTGTGGCTTTTTCTCCCATATTTCAATACTTTTATCTTTTATCGTTCACGTCGTCGCTTTTGTGATCTAGAGCAACTTCGATCAATAGCGACACCAATCGACACAATAGCCTGACCGCTGAGAAAATATGCGAATTGCGCACATACATCATTATGACGGAAAAACAAGAATAGAGATCGAAACGAAGACAAGAATAAAAACATCTGAATTTCATTTTTTTCTTAATAAGCACGTTCTCTTTTTCTTCTTTCTTTCTCCAGAATACACGCACATCTCATACGAAAGTAAATATAATCAGATATGCATTCGTTCATCTATGATCAAACACGTATTTGTTATTATAATACGTAAGTAAATAACCGCGAAATTTAAAAAAATACTAAAAAGTAGGACAATATTGGACTGCTCGTGCTTACCAATACGTCGTAGCAAATTTCACGAAGTTCCTTCTCGACTTTTTCTCGATATTCTTTTGCCATCTGCTGTTTGCGTTCGGAACCTTCGGTCTTCTGCTCAATAGAAGAAATTACTCGCCACGAGCTACGTCTCGCACCTACGACATTCTTGTACGCCACCGAGAGCAAATTCCTCTCCTCGTTTGACAACTCGACTCCCGTCTCGGTAACCGCCTTCATCGCGGACGCCATGTCGTCGTACCTCTCTGCCTGCTCAGCAAGCTTCGCTCGCTGAACCAATTCTTCTTTGTCAACAGACATTGTTGCTGAAATCAGAGAAGAAAGTTTTTTTTTTATTTTACGATGAAACGACATTCACATATAAAAAAAGATGTAGAAAACTTATTCACAGAAATATTCTTCTCTCTTTCGCTTTTTCAACGTGTATAAAAAAAATAAACGTGACATTTTTCTTTTCACGCACGAGACAATAAGAAAAGAAGATGTCTAGGTCATAGAGGTTGTTATACCGAACAAGAGACTCCCGTTGAGATCGACATCAAAAATGCAACACGCGACGACACAAAAGCTTGGCCATCGAGCACGTTTCAATGTCGCCAGGTTTCTTTTTATCATCACGTGTCTCAGAAGAGAGAGAGAAGGAGAGAGGGAAAAAGAGAGAGGAGAGAGGGAGAAATTAGGAAGATACGTCTCGTGCTGTGCCACGTTTAGAAGTTAGACACGATTCAATAACCAAGTTGTTTATTCGAAATGTGGCTGACTTTGTTCAACCAGACTATATGATTGACACATTTTTCCAAAGACGATTCTTTTTCTTTCGCACAACATGCACGTGACAAAGTCGTTACAAAATGTATTACATATAAAAACCAGGAAGCGCCGCCGTGAAACGTGAGCGATTTAAATTCTTAAAATAACAATTTTACTTACAGAATAAAATATTACAAAGGCGTGTGTTAAACAATTTCGAAAATTCTCAAGCTGTAAAATTCATTGAATTTCGCCCACGCTACTTATTGTTAGAAGCAAAAAAAAAGAAAAAAGCAAACGATTCTGATGTTGTAACAACACGTTTTCGAACTGGCCAGCTGCCACAGTCTCCTTTTCCCCACTTCGTTCTACCTGACAAAAATGCTCAGGTAAGATTTTCTCCGACAATGAAGAGGAAAAAAACCAGTTCTCTCTTAACTTCACAAAGGAAGTTTCCACGTACATTTATATCCGTTCTTTTTATCTTTTTTTTTTTTCATGCATTATTAGTGTACGCGATTGCCTCTACGTACACACACGTGACTCGATAACTATCGCGTTATCAGAAGTTACAAAGACTATAAGACCGTGTAAAAACTGTTCATACGCATACCTACGCGAACTTTATCGCGACGAATCGTATTTTCGCGGAAAATCGTCTTCTTTCTCTGTTTCTCTCTCTCTGGTGTCTAGTTATATACAAAAGCGAGAGAGGATTCCGCTTTGCGATGAAGGGATTTGAATCTCCCTTTGGGTATTTATCGATCGGAAATTCGTTACCTAACAAAAACGCATTACATAAGATCTAAGCGATCCTTCGGAGCTTCGGATATCAACCGTGTATTTGTTAATGTTGATGATAATGAGAAGCGACGATTTATTGCTAATTATTCGTGACAGACGGATTTATCATCAGTCTCTCTCTCTGTGAGACTTCGCTAATGACTACGAACACAAAGGTTTTTTTACTCTCGACAAGGCGTGCGAGCTTTTTCTCGCTTTTTTTTTTTAAATCATAAAAGACAAGATAAAAATATCGACTTTTTGTTTACGCAATCAAGTAACACATAAATGTCTTTTTTAACTTTGCTGCGAATATTGCGACGACCAGGATTATTAATCGTAATAAGATTAATCTCAATCTCCATCCTGTCTCTTATCTTCTACGATCAATCGTTTAGCTTTGTCGATTGAGACATCGTCGAACGATCGTATGCGTGATGTATGTGCAATGTAACGTTCGTGTAATGAAAAGTAATTTCTTTATCACGCTGCGATCCGTCCTCCTATCCAGGAGCAATGTGATGAAAAAAATTTGACGCGCTTAAACTTTTCAAGTATAAAATAAAATTTAAAAAACCACGCACACAAATATCGCACTAATAAGACACGTTACGCCTCTCTACTCACAAATCTCATTCCCCAGTAATTCATCATCATTCACGGCAAATTCGCGAAGCGCGTGGAACTGACAACCTTCGTCGCGAAACTCTCTCCTCTCCTTTCTAATTTTTTTTTCTCGTTTCTCAGTTCGCACATCTGCCATTCAGACGGCCGAAAAGAAATCATTCAAACGAGTCGCTGACACGCTCGAGAAACCGACATCCTGCTAGAGTATTATTACGTACTTACACGTGTAAATTCGTGAGTTAGTTAAATCGATTGTGAGTGAACGTCGATAAGCAAATCGTGAAGAAAAGTATTTTTTCTATTTTTTTTTCTTCATAAAACCAAGTACCGGAAGACGAAATCGCCCTTTTAAAGCGTGACGAAATATCTAAGTTCTTAGTCAAACGTCTACGTGTTAGAGCAACGATATGTCGTAACACGTTCGTTTCACCGAAGTATTACGTCGTTTGTAGTACGCGAGAGAGGAAACGACGATGATTCATGCCGTGAAATTGAAAGAACGAATTACATATCTCGAACGGGGAAGCAAGTCTAGACCGCAGAGTATATCAAGCATTGAACCACATATAACGCACGTGATTCTTGGTGGAAAAAAATGAATGAGAAAAGCAATTGTTTCGCAACGTGTTTTATCGAAAAAATATTACAGACAAATTTTCACCGAGAGATGTTTTTTTTTTTTTTCAACAGATGTATTTGTTAAAACGTTACTGAAAATACCGGAAGACAAAAGTGGTTTTCCTTGAAAAATGATAAAAGCGCCAACTTCCTCTTAGAATTAATTTTCTTAGAATTAATTTTTAAGCGGAGAAGAAGCAATAAAGAAAGAAGAAAAGAGACTGACGCTCGCTCGCAGATTTGCATGAAAAGATTTCCTCAGGGAAAGATTTTTGTGGTGTATGCGCTCTTGTAGGATAATTAAAAATATATCGTAGTGCCCGTAGAGAGGAGACTTCCTCCGTAAAAATAGATTGCAAATAAAATATCTACTTACACGCTCGCGTTTCGAACGAGAGATTCTCGCACAATATCGTATATAAAAATTTGTCTTCTATAAAAATATAAAGAAATATTGTTCAAGCTTTAAGGAAGAAACAACAGTACGTGGTATCCGTCGCGTTAAAGAGAAAGGCGCATGTCACGGAGCGCACGCACACACACACACACACACACATCCACGCGAACAATCTCGTGTAGAATAAGAGGGTATCACATGGCGCGATGACTCATTACTTTAAAACTGGTCGATGGCATCGAAAAACTCCGCGAAAGAGCTCTAGAGCTACTTTATATTAACACACATATAGAAAATATTCCGCTCGCTTAAAGACTTGACAAAATACGAATTTAAAAACATTTTATATACAATCACGAGACTGTTCGACATGCAGTGATTCATTCTCGTTAATTTATTATTAATGTGGAGCATGGAATTTCCACAAACCAGGAATTATAACTGTGTCTCAACGGAGTTGAGATGTTTACTCTAAACGAGCGAGCGATAAATCAACTTGTTTGATATTGAAGTTACTGTTCGGACGATGAGTAACAGGTCGAGGTGCAATCGCATCTAATCGCATGTGACGAAGAGCATTTCTTTCTCAGTGAACCGAATAATTGACGTCAAGGATGAAAGAGTTAGAGAATACCGGAAATAATGTCAGATCGTGTCACCTGTCGTGCGCGAGAAGAAAAATGACGGTAAATCGCGTCTGAAATTCTTGACCTTTGTAACAGCGCGCCGTTCGTAAGAAACGTGATGTGAAAAAAGAAAATTTACAATGGAATTCTTTCGTGATGACGATCATCGCGCTCAAAAATGCGTCTCGAACAACTGTGCAAATGCATTTTGCTCGCGTGAAAGTGTCGATTGTAAATTCCTATGAGATCGGTTACACATCGATGACACATAAAAATAATTTTTCAACCTTCTTTTTATTTCGAGAATTCTAAAATCTATGTAGATTTCACACACAGATTAATCGCTGCTTTCTCGCCTTTTCTGTGATTTCCGATTTTCGAAAATTTATGTTTCGTCTCGCGACGCGATTAAGAAATTCTTTATGCTGTGTGCGTGATCGTAGATGATAAATTCACGACGGCGCGATAAATTCGGATTAAACTTTGACGTCGACGAAGATCGCACACACCGAAGTTACCCACGCTCCACATTTAGTGGCAATGAATCGCGCAAATTTACACGACGGGAGGTAAAAAGAAAATTCTATGCCGACGGAAAGAGATCCGGTTTCCATTAATAAGCTTCCGGTTTTGTGAGATGTACTCGGAGAACGGAAGAGGATGGCATTCCGGAAGCACTTTAACTTCTTGCGATACGCAAAACCAATACGGGGTTGGTTAAATACCTTAAAATGTATTGTTGATAATCATATAATTGTTTATTATGCTTCATTTAGCGTTTGTATACACGTTTTTAAATGTTTTATACAAGAAATGTGTTCGCACGAACTTTCTTCCATTTTTGCCAATTTTAAATTTACTACCTCTTTTATTTTAAAGAAGTAAAAAATACAAAAATGTATTATCTACTACTGATAAATGCAGTATAAATTTAATGAGTTAATTTGACTAAAAAAAACTTTCTCATTATCGCAGAAAGCAGTTGTGGAAAAAAGCAATTTATTACGGGAAAAAAAAGAATGTTTAAAAAATAAGGAAAATAATCTTCTATACACGTGCAATCAAGGTAAAAGAACTGCAAATTACGCGTGGGAACGCCGGGAACAAATTATAAGATGAATGTACGCGATATATAAAACGCGCGCGGTTTCTCTCGGGAGGTAAACGATCGCGATTTTATTATATTCGACAACCTGTAATTTTTATTTCATGCGATGGTTGTTTTTTTTATGATAAACGAAAAAACAAGCGTGCGTTTCAAACGATGTGTCGAAGCGATAAAAAATATTCTAATCGAGAAGAATAAAAAACACATCTTCGAGAAAAGAAATATTAACGCGCGAGATGATGTTACATGTATTTTACGATTTCTATATTTAATCACGCGCTATCACCTGGCTTTGACGGGACGGTTGCCGAGTCGGCGCTCAACACATTACGTCGACGAGAATGATGTGACATCCGCGTAGCCAAAATATTTCTGTCGCACGGAAGTTTCTCGGATCACGAGACACACACCGCAAACTCGTTTCACTTCCCACAAAGATTATCTCGAATATGATACAAATGTTAATTCCGAAATAAGATACTATATAAAAACGTATTTAATCACAAGTCTTGTAGATTTATATCTTTATTTCTTTTAAACGCACGAGATAAATAACTATAGGAAAAAAAAACTATAGACAACAAATGTTTCAACAGCTACTTGAATTAATTTCTGAAATTCTTAGAATTCTTAGTCGCAGCATGACACAGTGTATTTTTCATCGTTTCTTCGGCATAAACTGTTAAATCGATTCTTGATTCTGAAAGTAAATGCACTTTTTCCATTCCGCCTCGGTGCGGAAAGAATGCGGCTTGGCGTCACGCGTGGGTAAATCGACGCTTTTGCAAGCTTTTATGAATGCCGGCGACCTGGCCAACGAGGCCACAATTCCGAGTAAAATCGTCATTGCCATACTCACGCGATCTCGTCGCGATTCATTAATACCAACTGACAGTGTCATAAATTAACTCTTTCTCACGTGCTGATAAAATATATACACATATAGCACATGTATATACATTAAACATATAACGCAAATTTAAATAAATACGCATTACAGTAGATGTACACATTATAGTCGTGAAAAGAATAATTACGAAATATATTTATATGTAAATTAATTAATATCAAAACCAATTGTAAGAGACTATAAAACTCTGTGTTAGCCCCCGCGCATGATCTGTTCAAATGTTTCTACATTTATATTATGAACAAGCAATCAAGTGGCCACTAGATAGATTATCAACGAGTCGTAATTTTTGAAAACTGAAGTAAACTCTCTCTCTCTTCTGAGAAAACTTCGATTTTAAACACGAGTACGCGAAAAAACAAGAAGCGACGGTACTATCACTGAAGCGTGACGCGCGCAGATAAACGCGATGTACTGATAAAATTGATATCCAAGCACTTGATATCGAGATGTCACCGTGTTTCTCGATATTCACACGCGTGAAACGTACACTGCGAAGCAACAATCGATTCTGTGAGAAGAAAGATTGTTTCTTCCTCTCTACGACTGTTTCATCCCGTCTTATCAGCGACAGACAGTGGCTGAAAAAAATTGTACAAAGGAAGAAAATTTTTCTCTCTTCTCACTCTCTTTTTGATTCATTGCTCCGCGATTACTTGCTTGCGTATTATAATTTCATCGACAATCTTGAATATCTACACCTTGACATTACAGAAAAAAAAAAAAAAAACATTTTGAATTTTTTAATTTAAAATATCGTTTTGCGTCTTTATGAGAAATGCCAAATGATTTTTATCGATGTAAAAATAAATCCGATAATTCGCATAATCAACACGCGCGCAAAAACTGGACAAATAATTGATTAAAATTCCTTTGAATCAAGTTTTTTTCTCTCTCTCTCTCGTTTTAAAATTGTACTGCATTCCTCGTCGACATCGAGAGATTGTCACTATATATTACAATAAATTTAGTTACATATAAAATAGAGAGAGGAGAGAAAGAAACACGAAATATCATTAAACTGTTGCTATAAATATAAACTCAGAAAATAAGAACAGATCTCGCATTTAACGAGATCTCAAGGGTATCGATCATTATATATAGGATCTACGCGTTGCTTTCAATAGAAAAAAGATGAACAATTATAAACACTATTTAGTCGGATGATGCGGTATCTACGCGTCAGAGACAACAGGAAGGAAACACACAGGAACGATCCACACATCTAATCATACAATAATTGAAACAGAATATATACGCGACCTATCAACAATAATTATTACGTAAGAACACGTTTCTTGCGTTACCATCAAATAAAATCTCAATTAAATTGCGCGGCCAAAGTTTTATTTTAATCGATTAATAAATCAATTAATTTTATTTTAATGCCGAATCTTCGACACTAAACTTTTTCGGACGAATATAAACGAACGCGAAGAAAATGTTTAACAATCTTGCGCTTCTTTAAAATTTGAACTTAAACGGAATTTTATCATCGAGATAAGAAAAACTCGGTATAAAATACATAAAATCGTCATAAATGATAACTCGGTCGTTAAAAAAACACGCCTCGACTATTTGACTTATTATCAATTTTCCTCGTTAATATCAGTTATTCTCGGTGATAAAAAGAGTATACACACTCGGCGGAGAAACGTCGCGCGGTAAGCGTCTCCGAAAAGACATATTTAGCCATGCCGAAGCTTTCGTAGGTGGCGAGCGAACGACGTACGTACGCGGGCGCGCTGTCGCGACGAAGGTCGGCGGCGAGAGATACGTACCGCGATCGCGCAAAGACGAAGAGGATATTACTCATCACGTCGTGCCATGCGATTTGAGGTTATGGCCGCGCGTGAACAGCCGTCCCTCTCTTAAAAGAGGGAGCCAGCCGTAATAGCGCCACGGCGCTACTTTCACGGGAGCGAGAGCGAATTCCGGACTGCATTCTCCGACGGTGATGACGCCTTGGCTTGATTATCCGCGAGTGCGATCAATCGAGATCAGAGACGGTCCGCCTCCTTCCTCTCGCCTCGATTGATTCATTAATCGATCCACTGAGTAAAAAAGCCTCAATCACGTACATATGACTCGAACGTGCGAGCAAATCTCTTATTAAAAAGCGTCAATGCGGAGAATGTAGTATGCGAAAGAGCTTGTCGTTCTGCGACGCAGTACGACGCCACAAGGATCGATAGCTGGATTCTTTCTCTTTCTGACTCGCTCGCTCGCTCACTGGCGCGAGGTTCCCACGAGAGCGATGATAAGCGACGAGAACAGAATCGAGAAGCGACCGCCGGCGGTGAGTCGGTCACGCAGGAAGTGATGAGTGCGTGGAAGTGGCCTGACCGACCTGCGCGCTATAGCAGGCGTAGAGAGGCAGCAGCGAGGAGGAACGGAGAGGGCGCAAGAGGTGAACGAGCAAAGAGAGGGACGGTAACATGGAGAGAGACGGAGATGAAAAGAGGAGCACGAAAATGCGACGCAAAACCGCGATTTTTTTTTCTCCACCTTACCTTATGACTTATAGTTCTTTGTACAATAAATAATGAAGTAAATCCACGTCTGTGCGGGATCCGTGCACCGGCTCTCTCGCGAGGAAGCGGGCGTACGCGCGCGCGCGGGGGAGGACGAAACCGAGAAAAGGAACTTGCCGCGGCGAAGACGGCGGCGACTGGGTGCGCGTTATCCGGTCTCTTCCGTTTCTTATTTTCTTTCCGATAAGAAAAGACGCGCGAAAGACGAATTTACTTGAAACGAGAGAGCGTGGAACGCGAGCGAAAAAACTAAGACGCCGGCTCCTTATTCCTCGGTCACACTCTCAGTTGCGATACCACACATCCCTCAACGACCACTCCCGCACAGCGACTGAGCCGGCAACGCCGCTCGTAGAGGGGAACTCGGTTTGCCTCGTGCCAGGGCTCGGTCGCGTCCGAACGCGCTCGGATACGTTCGTAACATCTCGTGCCCGAGTCGAAGTATTGATCGACTCCTCGACCCCGGCATGGCCGTCGCCGAGCCTGGGTGGGGCAGCGGAGCGGCGCGCGGCTGTGTCCCGGGATCCGACGTGCCGCGCCGCACCACGCTACATCGCACGACGGCGACGCGGCGACTCTTCGCATCTTTTTCCTTCCTTTTATCTCTCCGCACTTCGATCCACTTCTCCGACTCGCTCGCTCTTTCGATCGTCCAACTCGCTCTCACCATCTCGCTTTAAGCGCCTCGGAACTACCTATTTATTCACCTCTCTTTCTCTCTTCCTTCCTCGTCGTTAGAACTATCCGTTTTCTTCTTTATCCCTCCTCTCAACTCTCTCTCTCTCTTTTTTCTTTCGCTCTCTTTGTCGCTCTCTTACGAAATGTCTGTCACACACGTGTCTCAGTCGATCTTACGTGCTTTTCTTGCCCTACTACTTCGGATCATTTCGAGCCGCACGAAATTTCGTACAAAAAAAAAAAAAGACTTAATAGAGCGTGTGATTATTCTCTTTTCTTCTCTCATCATTTCCCTTGTCGTGCTGCTCTCAACAATTTTCTGCGGAAAATTGCGGCCTACTTATTTTTTTTCTCGATCTATTTTTACATCTTATGTCATTGAATTTATAATTAACGAAGATGCTGTTGCTTTTTTTTTTTTTTTTTTGAAAACGTTCTCTTGAGGGGAATATTTCACGGTTTAGTTCGTGATTTAAATGATCTTAGAAACAGGCGTACGCGACATTATGAAGTCGCAATACGCGGCGGACATTAGCACAAATTAATCCTATTTGCATAATTATGTAATGTAATGCGGCAAAACTATGAATCTTTGTGAATTCATCGATCAAAGACTTTTTCGGTTCAATGTTCTCCGTACCCACGTGGAAAATTATACGTTGCATATACAAGCGTGTGTCTCGAGTGTGTAACATGGGCAATTTCGGTCGCGCGACACGCTGTCGACGTCGACATCACAGCCACCACGCCGCCGCCGCCGCCGCCGCCGCCGCCGCCGCCGCCGCCGCCGCCGCCGGTGCCGCGTCGTTCGTT
>QVNV01025525.1:0-41329 GCA_014825455.1 Pseudomyrmex pallidus | reverse complement strand
TAAATATTTAATCTCGACAAATTGCAACTGTCGATTTTGTTTCTTCGGACAATTCTGCTTTTTATAGCCAGACAATTGATCTTGCGAGTTTTTCAGAGTTGGATGTAAATTTCATTTAAAACGGAAAAAATTCTTTACACGTAGTTAGTTTCACAACGCGAAAATCCAACTTGGAATGTCGAGAAAACTCAAAAATCTTCCGAAATTTATATCTCACAAAGCTAATTAATTTTTCGACAGACTAAACGAGCTTCATTAGCTTACCTTGCCGACAACAATAAGACCGAATGTGACCGCCGGGTTGACATGACCGCCGGAAACGTGACCTATTCCTTGAATTACGGTCGCAACCGTCAGACCGAATGCTAAACTGATGGCGACCACGCTTTCGGTCACCACGGAACCGCAGCCGAAGAAGTTGAGCAGCATAGTACCGAGAAACTCTGCCAGGAAGGCGCGGGGAAGGCCGGCCTTCTTGTCGGTGAGTTCGTTAGCGCCCAGAGCGCTCTTCAGGTCCACCATCTACATTCGACATGCGATGATACAGGTAAGACATAAGACGAGATACAAGAGAAAAGAATTATAAAAAAATCACAGTAAGAAAGCAATACATAAAACTCTTTTTTCTTAAATAAAATAATTGCATGAAATGTAACTACCGGCGCTTTTTGTAGGAATAAACAAAATGTCTATAACACGCGATCTATCTTTTAGCGGTGTTTAGCGGTTCCATCGATCAACGGTTAGCGGATCTGGATCGAGGCCGCGCGTTTTAGTCGAGTGCAGCCGCGACGAAAGCTGCGACGTCCGCAGACGACGACTGCATTACGCATGCAGATCGTTACATCCTCGCCTAGAGCGTATTCGGCTCGAATTACCTAATCGCGCTCGAAGCCGATCTCGTCACCTACACACTATAATTAAAAACATCAGGCTTTGTTCTGCGACTCAACTTGCGAAGACAAGCAAAAAGAATATACAATTGCGTTTCCAAACTGTTTTTAGAAAAATTTTAAGGAGCTTTTTTGCGAGAATCAAAGTAGATCGAGGTGCGTCGCGGTCACTTAGTAACGACATGCGAACTAACTGATTCAACAGGTGAGATCGGAGAACAATTCTGTAATCGTAAGAGAAAGAAAGAGAGAGAGGAGAAGGTAAAGTGATAAGAGGATTGTCGTTATCTTATTACATGGAAATTCCTTTCTTTATTCAATTTTATCGGTGTTTCTTCCGAATAGACGTTTGTTTTTTTTTAATCAAACGTCACATAAACCGTCATCAGGAATGACTGACTTTTCTTCCAAAAAAGCCATCTGGCAAATGGATTACGTAATTACTAAAGCCAGACGTCGTTACTAAAGTCGTAAGCCGAGATGATCCGAACATATGATGTCACGGCTCGGGATTGTTCCTCCTCCTTCGTGTATCCGTCTGACTCTGTTATAAAACTATTTGTCGTCTCTCTGCCGGTCGATTTGCTAAATTGCGCCGTGACGAAATCACGTGGATCCAAACAGAAGAGTTTCGCTCGTTGACGTGTCACGCGAACCCGCGCGATTTCGTTTCCTCGCTCGCGGTCTTGATTTTCAGACGACATGGTTCAACAACACGTTCAATTAAAACGTATGTACTCGCGTGCAATTTCTAATTTCGCTTTCGGCCCGCGCGTGGTGTAATTCGCTAGATTAGCGAATTCCGGCCGGCCGGCTCGTAAAAGCGCGGCAAAACGTTCGCACGTTAATAGCACGGCAGGACGTGTGCGCGATATGGAAAATGTCAGGAAATTCGAAGTGACGAATCTTTATTTTCTACTGTTTTTTTTTTGTTTATCTTTTCCTGTCGTCGCGTTGGTTTCGATAACCGCGCGTTTCCATTTGTAATTAGAAGCGCGCGTACTTCGGCGGAACGTGAATTCGCATATGCGGCGCGCAAACATTTATTATTTGCATTGGCAATTCTCTCATCAGTTAAACGCTACTTTACGTGTGCCTTACCCGTTGTTATCGCGCGAGTCGAGTGCTAAAGTCGGGAGAAACAATTTTGTTAAAACTTCCATAGCGTATCATTCAATTATTCAGACATCAATTTAAAATTTACATATTTTATGTATTGACCTTTGTTACAGGGTATAATCAGATATTTAATTAACATTGTTTCATCACACGCAACTGCACGATTTAATTTAAAATGAATAAAATTCAGACTGCATATTCTTTTGCGCGACGACGGGAGACTCTCTTTATTTCTTTCTCTCGCTTTTTCAATTAATTATTAATTATTAATTGTTCGTCAACGCGAACTCGCACGCGGAAACGATGTCGTGCGAATGCGCGATCGAAAACAAAACCTTGAAATTCTAGTGGGACGCGTTCCCGTTTCTTTCGCACACAATTCCCGTCGTTGACTTTTCATATATTTTCCTATCAACGCTCCAATACCTTTTCGCACGCTTCGCTACATTCGGCAGAAAAAGAGACGCGCGGCCGTCCTTCGCGCAGCGATTATCTCGATATCGGCGATTCTATTCCGCAGCAATAAAACCTTCCCCTCCTCTTTGCGCGCTTGCTTCTCAGGTAGAAGGTTCGCCTCCGTCAATCGATTCCGCGAAAGCGCAGACCGATCGATTCGGAAGCATAAATCACTCGGCTATATAGATCCTCAATGGCAATTTAGCGCCAACTGTTAAAGAGAGATCGTTAATCCGTATACGGTGTCCGCAGGATTTTTCCCCTCTACTTGTTCTCTTTTTCCGTCTTCTTTCTCTCTAGCGCAGACACGATTTCTCGAACCCTTTAAAGGATCGATCGACAATCGACCATGCCGCGGCGACGTTTCACTTTGCGCCGCGATGCGGTCTTTTTTTTTTTCGGCGTATCGTCGCGATTGTCAAGGATTTAATTTCACTTTAATTGAGCAACTTCGATTCCTCATGACTTGATTCTCGAATAATGTATATGCAAGTAAATAATTTGTGGTCGTTGTTAGATAATTGTTTTCACTTATCGAGGTTTAAATTTAGTGTGTTGTTTTTTTGTTTTTTTTCGTAAATGTCTAACGAACACCGCGTCGATAATTCGCGCGCCCACCAATGAAATCCACGTGTTGATAACGCGGGCAATCGTGTAGCCTTCGCGAAAATTACGTGATAAAAAACACGAGAATAGCTGAGATGTTCGCGCATGGTCGTCACGTATTTAGTAAGAAACGCGCCTGAATTCTAAAACCTTGATTCTAACACGATTGCAGAAAACCAAGACTGCAGTATAGACATTGTTGTGTGTTTTATACAACATCTTAAGTAAGCGATTACTAAAAAATCTCTTCTAACATATTTTGTTGCATTTATTTCAAATAATTTTCACCCATAATTTCGATTCAATCTTCTCGCAACAAAATATTTTTACTTTTCCCGTATTGTCTAATCTAAAGCCTCTATGTGCATCCGAACAGATATATAAAAATCGTGAAGTAAATTACGAGTAAAAAATTTTATACACAAAGAACGCGCAACACAGAGAGGAAGAAAAAATAAATAAAAATTATAGAAGTCGAGCGAGCAGACTTACCGTGAAATGTCACAACTAAACGTTCGTACTTCTTTCTAGCTCTTGTTTCTTTTGTTCTTCTCTCGACAATTTCTTCGACGATGCTTTTGATGCAGTTGCTGTTCTCAGATCTTCCTCAAAAACTCGGTTCCCTCGTACTCGACAAGTTGTTTTTTTTTCTTAACTTCTTCAAGAAGTTCAGAAGTTTCTTCTTCAAGGCAAGGCGTCGTGCGCAAGGCCGAGATGACTCCTTCAGAACCACCAAACAACAACTGTCGCAAGCTGTGGGGCTCTCGGGCCGGTCTGGTCTTACGTAGATAGGTATCCGTTCTAGTACACTACCCCGGCTGGCTGGTTGACAGCAAAGTAGTAGGGATATCACGGTTAAAAGTGTACGCGCAAATAACGTGGATGAGCCTTGCCACATACGCGCGTAATGCGTCGTTTTGATAAATAAACAATTTCTCACCACGGCGCGACTTTCGTTCGCGCAATCGTTGATAAAAAATTGCCCTCTCGACGTATCAGATCTCAAAATTCATTTGAAGGAGAGATTGTTCTCCTGAAGAGAAACACGTGCGCGTTGTCTTGCTATATATATGTATACATATGTATACGAATCTCCCGACCGTTGTCTCGATGTTGTTTAAGAGAGCAGCGTTAGATTTAGATGTTCTTTACACCTCAAACTCGTTTCTCGACTTCCTCGAGAACGTCTCACGTCGCCCGCACATTTCGCAATTCTCTTTGACACCGGTGAGTATGAGATGCGATCTCTGTTTAGAAAGTTCACAATGGAAGAGGTGACACGGTTGCTTAAAATAGTCCGAAAAAAACACGAAATCTTTTGAATTTTTATTCCTGAATGTTGCTTGGATATATCTCACACGCGAGCGAGTTTCTTTTTTTTTTTTTGCAGCGTATTTGTGATAACGAGTACGAAGAGCGGTTGTTATTATTATTATTTTTTTTTTATCATAGCGTTTTTCGTGAAAAATCGCGCGGTGAAATATTTCGCTCGTGTGTGTTTCAGATCCAACGAGGAAACACAGGTAATTGTAATCCATAGAATTGCAATTCTCTTCTTGAGTGAGCAGAGAATTCCCCCTCGTTCTTGGCTTTTTTCTGACAAACGTATATAATCGGAAACGGCGATTTCCCAGTAGGAAAAGGAAAGTACGGTTTCTACGGTACTTCTTCACGGAGTACGCTATGCATAACGAAAGGGGGGAAGCACCTGAGCGCGACGAGTCCTCTCGACCAACACCATGAATTCGACCGTCGTTCCAGCGTAAACCCCGCAATTAAAAACTTCGCAATTTATCTTCATTCTTTTTCATTTTTTGTTTTGTTTTAAATTATGTTAAATAATACACTCGTTGATCTCCAAAATTTAAAATTGTAAGTACACGCGGTTACAAACCGGATAGAAGTCCGAAATTAAATTACTTTTTGTTCACGTGGATGGCTTTCGAACCATCAGATACAATTGTCAATTTGCGAAAACCGCAAGCATTTGCATAACTTGCGTTAATCGTTGCCAAAATATATAATATATAAATATCGCTCGGTGCAGTTAAACACCGTGTGTGTGCGTTCGTGCGTTAATATTCTTAGACACGAACTTTTGACTCTACTATCTCGCGCAAGTGTCGTCCTCGTTTTTGTCTCGTTAAACCGAACGTTCTCTTTTTTTTTGTCTTGTTAAATCGCATTAAGTGCAAGTAATTCGGAAAGTGCGCGACGAGAAGTTTCGACGACACTTTAGTTAGACTTTGAGCACATAAAACTTCCGGTAGAGCGGCGCGGGCGGAGCGACTTCTCGCCGTTGTTTTAAATGCGATTCCATTCCGCACAATCATTCTTATATCCGACGATGATGAGCCTCGATCTCGCACGCGGATTAAATGAGGAAGTGGATCATGAATTATTCATCAAATTTTTACAATTTATACCGATGTTTCGGATAAATTAATTGTTGCGTTCTTCTCTCTGGCAAATTGGCGATCAACAAATCACCAGATCTCTTCATTCGCGCCTTCTTTTATCATTTGCTGGATCGGGAGTCGCTTAATATTTTGTGCAACTTTATTTCTGGGGTATTTGGACGCGTTATGACCGCAGGGTCTAAATTCCGAGTATAAATAAGAAAAGAGATATCTAAAACCTACACAAATTACGCAAAATGTGTGGCTTTGGACTTGGGGGTGAAGGCACATGTGTGAGATAGTACGTACAACAAACAGAGAGACCGAACGATTGTCGTAGGAGCGAAAAACGATGGCGGCTTTGAACAAAGCATTCACGTATCACTCGCATGATGTTTTGACTAGAGTACAGGACTATAATTATAGCATGTTGAGAGAGAATATTGCAATTGTGCAACCATCGAATGGCGCGCGCGTCGTGCTTCGAGCTGCATAATGCAAACACGACACATATATCGCGGAGAGAAGATGTATTGATGTATTGACGCTTTTGTTACTCGCTAGATCGGCTCAGGTGTACATATTTTATTACGTCATCACGTCGTCCGAAGGAGGTTCCTCACGAAGATCGAGAGACGTAACGCGAAAATCTCATTAACGACCAGAACAATAATTTTCTATATGCGCAATTTTCCGAATTTTTGAGCAATTAAATGATTTATTTTTTCTAATGTTCACACGAACAACGCGCGAGATAATATCAAGGATAATGAAAAAACTCGGTGACACCGCGTGAGAAATCTGTATTTCCCGCCAAATTCGGTGAATCATCTCGCATTCTCTCGGTCCCGAGCGTGTTCCGTGAAGCGGCCGAGCAGGCGATTGTCATCGTCATCGCCGAGTCATTACCGGCGGCTCTCTTTACGGTGACCGTCGCGCGCGCTGTCAACTACCTCGTCGCTTTGTGTCCTTCTGTCTGCTTTAAAGAACGTGAGGCACATATTCTCTCATCGTTTCCATCTATTTGCAAATTTCCATCCGCGCGAAATGTTGAAATTTGCTCTTCTCGAGAAGAGAATATCCGTTGTTGCAACGACAACATATAGATATCGTCACGATGAGCGCTATTCTCGATCGTTAACGCGCGATCGCAATCTATAATTGGTTCAATTAAACGGCGGCCTTCCAATTTGGATCCAGACGCGCAAGCGATCAAAGTTTCGGGCGCTGTTCTGTGTCAGATTTTACGAGAAGGTCGAGCCGGAAAGAAAACCAGGCAGCCATGCACACCCGAGTATCTCAATTCTCTTTTATCTTCTTCAAAGAAAATAATTGGCGTGCGCACGGACGATAGATCGTGTTCCATTATTCTCTCCCCACACACAGAACAAAACCTTCGTTAGACATCTGTTAGATATGGAGCTGTTGACGTCTAATGGACACCTAATCGAGTTTTTGTTCTGTGTGGTGATCTAAACCGAGACATAAGAGAAATTGCAGACAACAATAAAATCTCGCTGAAACTTTTCGATATTACACGCAAAATTAAAAATTTGATAACGTGGCAAATAATTTTACACTTCCTGCGAAAAAAAATAACGTGACAGTTTCGGCTGATCAATCAATCAATTCCTTTCGCAGGATTCGAATTTTTTCCGCGTCGCGAATCAATCGATACGTATAGCGAGTGCAAGAAATTGCAGGGTACACACAAGGCGCGAGTTTCTCCCGCGTTTATCGAATGACTTCACCTATGCTAATTGTCGCGATTTATCTCGACAACAACACGCAAACGCGCGTCCGCTATCTAAGGATGTCCGTCAACCGATTTCAAAATAGACCGCGCCTTTCCGTACCGGCAGATTAAAAAACTGATATCGATATTATCGTCTTATTAACCGGTGGAATTTTTTTAGTAATTCGTTTTTCTCTTTTCGAGACTCGAGCCACAAGAATTCAACGCGATTCATTTGATTTCGCGGTAACAATTATGCAATAAAAACGCGCAGTCGATACGTTCACGCGGATACGTAGTACGAAGACGGATAATGTTGCTCTGTTGCAAGAAATCACTGCCGGAAGCTTGTTTTTGCTTGTTTCTGATATTGTTGCGTGTGTACGTAATGATTCAAAGAACACGCTGAAAGGAAGGACGATACGATTTTCTGATTAAAAACCGCAGGATAAAACGCGCGAACTTCACTTCACCGAGGCTTCCGTTCTCTCTCCGAGCGAAATTTCAACTCATCTTGTAACATCTCGCTGTCATCGCGCACAGAGATGAGGTGAGCAACATGTTCGCGACACGTGAATTCTGATTCATTGACTCGCGCGACGATAAGACGTGCCCGTGTCGCTATCGTTATCGTTACATCACGAATTATCTCGCGTCATATGACTCACAAAAGTCGCGGTCTTTCATTGAACAAAAGAATGGTAAGTTCTAAATTTCTCCGTTGCGCGAAAATAATAAAAATCGCGTCCGATAATGAAAACTGTGAAACCTTGTTTGTAGGATCAGGCAAATTGTTTTATTCCCAGTTCTTATAATATCACTTATAGAACTTATATAAGAAAGATGTAACACTATATCACATATAATGCATTACTAAGAAAAAAAATAACAACGCAAGTACGTTATATAACAAAAAATATAGAAAAACTAAAATAATAATAAAATGATCAACAAACTGCTGTGTTTCGCACAGTTTTGACTAGCAGTTATTAAGCACTAGGTAATATCACATTGGTTTTTTTTTGTGTATATATCGTATTACGATCGATATAATACACATTTATAAATATACGTAATAAATATACGTTGAAAATACATATTACCTAAACATACGCATGCATGTACGAAGATTTTCTTGTTACGATAATTTCTGCAATTTGTTTCGCACTAATTTTTTGCCAATTGTTTGACAATTCGGAAGATCGTAGTGTTGTTGCTCGTGCCAGCGAAGATGTAATGACGGTTCGTGTGGTAGAACGGCACCATCGTTTGTAATCCGTCTACCGTGTGTTGCAGTCTCATTTGGAATTTCTGAAAATAATCATTGAAATTTTCGCGTAGTTAGTGGTAGAAAAAAAAATATTTTATATATATATGTATTTTTTTTTTAATGGAGAAAGATTAGATACAAACTTACCCCAGCGAACATGTATTCGTAAATATAAAATCGTCCACCCTGCGTTGTCACAATCACGAACATATCGCTAGTGCCGATTTCTGTGAGAAAAAAGTAACGACACGCTGATTCATTTTTTTGAGAAACGACAGCTTGATTAATTAATCGTAAATGTATTAGGACTTTTAATTCTCAAAGATGCAGTTGAAAGTAATTAATTAATCACTTTGGCTGAGTCATACCATCTGTATAGAAGCACTCGATTCCGGTGACCGGTCGGACGTGAAAAATGCCTTGATAAAAATCGAAATTCCGAGACGTTGCATTGTACTTGTAAATGTTCACGGCGTTCGTCTGAGAATTGTCCAGCAAGACGAAATGATCCTTTTCCTGTGACAGACTCTGCACGTGTCGGCTTCTGCTCGCGAACGTTCTCAGTTCTTCGAACTGTGTTGGGAAGTAAGTGAGTTTTTTCGGAGAAGTTAATTTTTATTGATTTTGAAGGATAATAATTCATGTTTTCACACAAAAGATAGCGCATTGAATAATTGGTAGCGCGGTATCGAATAATTATCTTACCTTTTGCGTTACGGGATCGAATCTGAATAACAAAGATTTTGAAGATGCGCCGACACAGCCGATCAAAAGTAACGTTTGACGATCGATTTCGAAGATCCTAGTTGACCAAGCACCGTCCGTAGGAATTTCCTGAACTAACGTTATGTTTCCCGCTGTTGTATTCAGTTTGTAAAGCAAGGAGTTTGTTTGATGCGTCGCGCGTGCTTTATCGTAATATATCGCCAGAACTAAATAGGCATCGCCTGTGCGAATGAAAAATGTCGCATTACAACTTCATATCTCTCTCTCTCTCTCGTTTTCTATTTAACGCATGCATGGAATATAAAATATCACGCGTGTACGTACCGTCGTAAGTGAATCTCTCGGCATCGTTTAAGTATCCTTCTATTTTATTAGAAGCGTTTTTGGAAATATTTGTAAAATCTTTCGTCCATGAAATCGTAGTAAATTCCTCAATTCTCGTAGAAGTGCATTTCTCGCTGCTCGAAACGGTATTCGACGTCAGATCAACGTCGGAGAAGTTTCTTACAATCTCTCCGGGTTTTCTTCGCCACGATCGCGCATTTTTGTCGGTGAGATCGATTACGGTCTCGTAAGAACACGGACAGTCGTCTGGCAGGTCGCAGGACTTTCCTGATTGTTCGCTGTACGCGTTCAGTCTGACTGTACTGTGCAAGTACACCACGTCGACCTTGCTGACGTTGTTGCCGGGTATCACCAGTTCTTCATCCGTCTCCAGATAAACAACGACGCTGGGCAAAGTTCGGGACACTCGCGAAATATATTGCATGTTCTTGTCGATCGTCTTCCATCGTTCAGCCAGTTGCTGAACGGTTTCGTTTATTACCGTCTTCGAATCGTTGACGGCCGAGCGCATATTCATGCCGTTCACCAAACCGGAGATATTCATACCTCGGATGCGAATGTCCGCCTTGAAAATCTGATGGAAAAAGCAATAATGTTACTAGTGCTATGAAAAGAATAATAATTTACAAGTCTTCAAAATTGTACTAACAAGATCGCCAAAGATATCGACATCCTGATCATTTTCTACACCGTCGTTGTGTTCCTCTATCAAATTAACGTTATTGATTCGTGGAGCGGTAACGTCTCCGACGACTAGCAAGCCGTCTTCGAAAGTTTTCACACCATTTATCAACTGCGGCTTGTCGGCACTATCAAGCACAAAGTCAGACGGAAGGATATTGTTGATTCTTTTAACATTCGCATTGCCTGAAATATTGCAAATAAAACGACGTTGAGTTCCGATTACGTTCTGACATTTTTTTAATTATAATTTTAATACGTTTAATTATTGTATTTTTTTTTTACCTGTTACCGTAACGACGCCCTTAAAGTTCAAGTCGCACATGACATTGTGATTTCCGCTAAGAGTAACGCGGTTCCTCGCGAAGTCCGTGAAGTTTATACCGTTCAGCCTCTCGAGATACACTTCGCCCCGCACCGTGAGATCTTCGAAGATTATGTTGTCCGGCATCACGTCGTTGGATCGCACCGCGGTGCTGACCAATGCGTCAAAATCGGGGTTGTTCACGCGAAGCTTTTCGATCGTGACGTCCGTGCGGAATATCAATGGACCGACAATCGCGTCCTCGCGATTCTTTCTGACAATCGAGTCATTGAACTCGAGAATATTCACGTCGTTGATCTCGGCGAAGCCCAGGTCGTCGTTTACCGTCAAACTATTCGCGACAAAGTCGTTCTCAAAGAATTTATTTCCAGCGATCTCGATGAGCTCTCCGTTGTCGATCACGGCGTCTGATATTACACTTCGAATTTGGTTGATCTCGTTGAACGAACTCGTGACCGCCCAAGCGTGAACGTCCTCTGTGAACTTCACTTTGCCCTTGATAACTTGGTCCCCGTCTTTGGTCACGGCGTTCTCTAACAGGTAAGACACAGAGGCAGAATTTGTCGAGGGCACGTCCCAGGAAAGATTCCCGTTCACTTTCAGGAAGTCGATGTTTTTCGTGGGAATGAATAAGAGGCTCTCATATAACTGTAAGATAATAAAGCTGATAAGATGGTGACTAAGAATAATTATAAACAATACAAATTACAAAAATAATTAGTTTTATTACACACTTTCTTGCTCTTATTTAACGCTCTTATATAATTGTCTTTCTTTTTTATTTTTACCTCGTTCACTTGGCGTCCGTTCATCTTCGAAGTAATTACATCGCCCTCGACGACCAAATCAGAGAACGTCACATTTCCCGTAATCACGAAAGGCGTGTCCATCCATATCAGTTCTGAAGCGTTCTTCTTATTGATGAAATTCAATGCAACATTGTTGGAAGTGACAACATGAGTCGAGAAGGGTCCCGGTACCGTTTGATTTTTCGATTTTGACAGAACACTGGCGATCAGATCGTTCAATTTCTGTCCCTGAAGAGACTCCAACGTTATGTTTTGAACGATTAAGCTCTCGATGTTTTTCTCCGATATCATCACGATATCATTTTGCGCCAATTCGTGCAAGAAACTCTCGGTCGATTGTCCGTTCACTTGAGCGACTGTCAGGTTCTTCACCGTCAAATCCCCGTCAATGATGATATCGTCCATATCGACCCCTAATCGATCTTTCACCTTCGTTAAAAGATCCATCTTGATTCTATTTAATTGTTCCACTTCCAAGCTTTGTACGTGGAATTTTGACGTCTTCAAGGTGTCTACAGGCAGCGAATCCTCGACGCGAAGTACGTTTCCAAAGAGGACCTCACGATCATTGAGAAGATGAACGTCAAGATTGTCGACGAACACTTGACGCGCGCGAATAGTGTGAAATTCTGTTATTTCCGCGCAAGTCGCTGAAGTCTCATTCATGATGTCGTCTACATCGATACCGTTGAAAGTGAGCATAACAATATCCGTTGCTGTGAGTATTTCCACGTACATTTTTTCTCGGATCGTTATCAAGTTCGTTTCGACTTGGAAGAAGCTGACATTGGGCTCGCTTTCGCGGAAAAACTCGTCGACGTAAAGATCCTCGAAATGTAAGTTGGTGAACTCGCTCGGAATCTCCTTCGCGGTAGTATATAAGAAGTCGCTCTTTTCGAAGCCGTTCAGATACTTCGTGTTGAGACTGTCGATGGCGACACCCTCTTCAAAGGTGATTTCCTCTGTGATCGTTTGATCGCTAGACTTCGTCCAGAAGTTGTCGAATATGTCGGTTACATTTATCGGAATATCTTTCACATAAAGCGTCGCTGTATTGCCGATTCTGATGTTGCGAAGATGAAGATCACCCAGCAATGTGACATTCTTGTAAATCTGAAGTGGTCGCAGATCGGATGTTAGTATCTGCGACGCATTTGCATCAACTATGAGATTCTCGGTGACACGAAGATTTGCCAGATGCACAGGAGCTAAACAAAATACGAAATTTCTTTACATATTAATTCCAATTATTAAATACAATTATAATTGTATTAAATTAATACGATGTTTACTTTTAATAATAATATTTTCCTGAGATTTTCGCGCAGCTTCCTCGACTGGCACCCCGTTAATTGTGTCCGCGTGCAAATTAACAATGTCCAGTATTCTTATGTAGAAATCATCGAAGCTTTGATTCGTTGTTCTCGTCATGATTTTATCAGCGGGAACACCGTTCAACGTGGATGTTGAAAGATTTGTAATTTGCAGCGTGTTTATATACGTGATTGTACCTACAACAAAATTGCAAGAAAGCAATAAGAATTAAAACTTTTTATCAAGTCTCGCACAGTTAAAATAATTAATACGTTGCTGTACTCAACCATTAATCTTCTGAGAACGATTAACCATAAACAGATCGTTCATTAATTCATCAACAATTGTTCCGTTTAAACTCTTGATTCTCAAGTGAGGTATCGTCAGATCGGAATGCACTACAACAGCATCGTTCGAATATTCAACGGAGCTGTTTGCGATGGCGAGTGCGATTTCTCCGTTAGTTCGTAATGTCCAGTCTGTAACGAATCGATTCAGACAATGCAAACTCATGCAAAAATATCAAACAATCAGATAAAGAAATTGCTCGGTCCAACTTACATTGCCACGGTATTCCGCAGAGCGAATCAACTTGAAGGTTCCGCACGTTAAGTTCGTCCGTACACAACGAATCTGTAAAGTTCTTCGCAAGGACAAACTTCTCCTGTTGCATGTCGCTCACGTTATACACCGTCATTTGGTCGATCATCAGTTCTTCCAAATACACGTCGCCAAGTGTAACAGTGTCCTGCATCATCTTATTTAATATATTATAAATTACTTTGGATTTGTTCTTCAATATCAACCGTCCTTTTGCTTCGATGTCGCGGATCGTAGGAGCGAGATCGTCCAGAGCTTTCTCAATCTGATGAGGAGGCAAGATGTCTTCTTCGGTCGCGATCTCGATGCTCCTCGCCGTACCAGACTTCAAGGTCAAATTGTCAAGCTTCAAGGGTTCCGAGATCGTTACGTTCTTTGCGGACGGCAAGAGAAACTTGTGGGACGCTTCGGCTTCTCTTATGGCCGGCATTCTCGCGTGCAACGCCTCGATCAGATCCAACAAGCACTTTCTGTTTGCGATTTTAGAAGTATCTTCTACAATCAAAGTTATACACAATTTTTTTCTATTTAAAAATAAATTATACACACACACACACATATGTATATATATATAGTTGCAGCTATTTACTGCTTGGTATCGAAGTTATTTTAGACTCCCAGTGTTCCACGAAGAACGTGTCTTTCTCCTGAACAATCAATATCACAGACATCGTGCAATTGTTCACCGACACCGCCAAGTCGACTATCTTTTGCTCATCTTTCAATCGTTTAGTATCTTCACTCTTCCAATCGGACGTGCTGTGAAACTTAAACAGCTGGACGATATTCTGTAAAATCATTTGCCACAATATTACCATGCCTTGATTTAGTTCCAATATTTGTTTATCTTTTTTTGTTACTCTTACATTATGAGCCACTACTACGAAAGTATCGCCGTCCATGTGAAAGATACTTATCAGACTGTGAGGCTCAATTTCACGAAGACTAAACCAATCTAACAACTCTCGTCCTGAAACACAAGATGCGCGCTTCAGTCATGCTGTTCCATTTTTTTAATATGTCATGAGAGAACTTATCTTCAAGAGAAATGTACAAACCGTCCCAGCAGAACACAGCGCTCGGTCCTAACTCGTTTACCATCAATACAAAGTTGAAGTCGCCGTGAACGTAATGATGCATTGAAGTCGGTCGCGCGGTCGCCAGAAATTGTATCTTCACGATGTGGTTGTCCTTGAACTCGTACACCTCGGAACCGACGCGCGGATTCTCGTCGTTACTCTGCGCGAACACGATGATCGTCGATTGCCTGTGTTCGAAGGCGATGACCGACGTCGCGCCAATCGTCATCACCTCGTCAACGACGTCCATGTAAGTGCCGCTCCACCGATAGATTCTGCATCGTTCCGATGGAGAATCGAGCAAGAATAAAAACAACACAAACAAGTTTTATTTTTAATAAAACTTTTAGAGATTTTAATTAAAAATTTTTTATATATTGATACAAGTTTAAAAGATCTTGTATCAAATGGCAAATATATGCGAAACTTACACGGACGGTACGGAAAACTTGTCGGCATTATTAACGATGACAAGATAAAGCTGATCGGCTTGTGTGAAAAACGTCGCGTCTACGGAAATCCCTTTGTATCCGATGGTCTGGCGAAACCGCAGCGGTTCCTGCGGCGTTTTCGTATGAAGGTTGCACAAAGCGGGCTTGTAGCATGTTAACAGATAAGCGCTGTCCTTCCACACAATACTCTGCAATTAAAATGTGGAGTTTATCGTTTAAATCGCGCATGTAAATTAAATTGAAGAACTTTTTCCTGACGTCAGAAGTTACGCAATTCGTACCCTGACGAATTTAATTGAGAGAAATCCTCCAATCTGATCAATTTGGCGCAACGGTTCGTGGGTCTGGTTCCAAGAGGTCTCGTTAAAAGAGGGTGCCATCACTCGATTGCCGTCGAGAACGAATATCCCGTCGAACATGCTCATCGTGAACGGCTGATACTCGCTCGTCAGAGGCACCCGCCATAATTTGTCCCAGTGTAGTTTGTACAATTTGTTTTCCACTAAAAATAAAAAGCGTTTTTACTTTATAAAACTAAATTTACTCCTGCCGACATTATTTTCACGAAAAACGAGGAGAACAGTCGAATTGTTTCGATCACTTCGCAGAGGAATTTCTTGAAAAAATGTACATGTAATTTGCCAATTTGGATCAAAATAAGAGAGTGAGTTTACCTGGCGATGTTTCCTGGATGTGAATCTTGATGAGTTCTTTCTTAGACTGCCGCAGTTTTTCGTTCAGATACTCGTTCAGCTCGGCGTGCGCGGGAACTAACTGCAAGAGGACGATGCTCGCCAACTGCAACAGAATGTGAACGTTAAATTGAATTAAAAAAAAAAAAAAATAACACGTGCGTATTTCGTTCGTTCACTTGCACAATGAAGGAAAAGAAACTTACAAAGAGAATGAAGGAATTCATGATTCTGTGTGTGTTACAATTACGACGTTCCGGGGACCACGAGTCCGTCCACGGCAAAGGCCGTGCGCACATTGAGTTCGAAATTTCGGAAACGATCTGCGAGATATTCTTGCGCGCGACCTTCTCTTGATACAGATATCTTATAGGGCTATTATACAAACAGGCATGAGTGTGTGATGAATGTAAATACACCGCTCGTATGTATGAATCAATAATATACCGAGCGAACACAAATGTATCACACGCACACAGAACGTAACAATTGAAAATCGAAAATAAAGTCACAAATTGAGGCGGATTTTGACCAAAATAGGGTAGATTCTGAGACAATATTCTTCAGAAATCTAAGAATCTATTTTTTTTTTTTATAAGTAAAACAATATCTGCAAAACTATATCTTTTATTCAATTAACAGATCCACAATAAATTGTTGTAATTAGACTCTTAATTGTAGTAACGAGACTCTAAACGCACAGTAAAACACTTTGACACAAGAATGCGTGAAATGAGCATCATTCTAATTATCATGACTAATTACATACACGTGTATTGTTCGTGTATTACATGTGTGTGTGTGTGTGTGTACACTACATGTACACATACTCATACTTGAAATATATTCCTTGATATATATATTTATATATAAGTACATATATATATCAAGAGATCTTGTCAGAGGGGAGAATAGAAATTAAGGACAGGTTTGGTAAGTTTCACTTTTGATACTTGTTTTTGTGTCGTGACGTGTCTACGATCTCCTTTGCCACGCGCGGCATTTTTGCGTTAGATACATCTCCGGTACGGACACAATATGAGAGAAGCGCGAAACCCATAAAATGTCAACGTACCGTGACAAAGCGCATATATGCGTGTTGTGCACACGTGCGTGTGCAAATATAGTGTGTAGTCTTGCAATTTAAAGTTCGACGCCGAGGAGAGACGGCATCTTCTTAATGTCGCGTTAACTGTTATTTCGTAATTATTTAATTATTATTCCCGACTGCTCAAAGATTCGCACGCGAACCTGTTGAAAGAGATTGCATTATTTTGCAAGCGTGTCATTTATAAAATATTGCGTGTGCATGCAAAAAAGGGAAATTAACTTACCTAAGTTAATGTACTTTATAAATAGATTGTCTGCTCCGGCAATTGAATCAAATTAGTTCGAGGCAGAAGCATGGAAATTGTTACACGCTGTTGATCCTCTGTGACAGTTTATGTTGCAAAACGATGATGAAAATCATCTCTGTTAACAAAATAAGATGTCGACCTTTTAAAACAGGAAACTATAGCAATTATCGTCAATGTTTCTTATCGTATTCTTTCTGTGAGTTTTATTTTAATTGTATACTTGCTCCATTACATTTATAACCGCAAGTATGGAATAAATTCCTGATCTAGTTTGTATCTTTTTATATCAAACAATTTTCTCACACCGTTTAAAAATCATTGAATCTTATAAAACTCATTAAATCTCTTACAAGAGACAAATTATAAATCTGAAACTTCTGATGTGAACGGGCGTACAAGTGACAATAGAACAAACTGTAAAGTAGAGACAAGTAGACAAAGACTCTTTCTTATTTTCGGTCGCATTTTTAAAACTTGAAATCACATTTGAACTTTGGAACATTGATCAAAATAAAACTCGAGATATAGGTCATCGCGCGTCATCGCATAGGACTCTGATTATCACTATCAAAATAGTGTTACCGCATAATGCACGTATTGCAGTCGGACTGATAATTTCTGATGGTGCAACAAACTCGAGCAAGACAAGGACTGGGTACCGATATTGACGGCGAGTATTGAAAATCCGTAGTTCACGTCACGTGTAGGTTCACAGATGTTCAATGACGGCGACATTAGAACGCAGTGGTAATCACGCGAGCATCAAACACACATCAGCTTTATGCATTTAACATAAACCCGGAGAGTCGATTGTCATCCTGAAACGAGAAGAGAGTTGAAAATTGATAGAATACTTACATAAAAAGAAACTATAGCAAATATCCTCACTTGTGTCAATTTTATATTTCAAGAAGGGTTAAACGAATCGACCGCCAGGTCGCGAGCGAGGCGCATTGGTGAACGAGACAGCGGCGTCGCGCGCTTCGATTGGTCGCGAGTCGAAATAACTCGACGAATCGCGTGCGCGATTGTCGACAACTTCGTTCGGTTCCGTCGACTCAAATCACCGTGCTGCACACTGTGCGACGAGTAGCGACTAGCAGCGAGACACAGAAGTACTGGTATTCGTCGGGTAGACAGCGAGAGGGTGGACGATCTTTCTCTACCGGTCGAGTTCTTTCCTTCTCGCTCGGGCTCCTGTTCTCGGTCGAAATCTCGTGCGCGTTTTCCGCCACCGCCTTCGAGGGACTCGAATCCGGTCGGGACGCCGGGAACGCCGCGACGCCGCGAAACGCAGCCGCGCAGCTGCGTGCGCGAACTCTGGTGAGCTTGTGCGCGTTGGTTTGTGTGTGAGGTGCGAGCGAGAAGTGCACGTGAGTGTGTGCGAGCGCGACCGCGTGCGGGCGGTTCCCACACGACGTCGTCCGTGCAACAAGTGTCAGGAGGCGGCGGCAACGGTGGCGGTTGCTTGAACTCGGTGCGATACTGTGGAACACACAATACGTGGTGCATGGTGCTCGTTAATCGGTGATATCGGGTCACGTCGGCGACCATCATCATCATCATTAATCATCATCGTTTGTCTGGACCGTCACCACGACGTGCTGAGAGGATCGTCACCGGCGTAGGCGCGGGATGGGCTGCGCCGTGAGCACCACCGGCGAGAAGGAGGCCGCCGAACGGTCTAAGAAGATCGACAAGGACCTCCGCGCTGATGGCGAGCGCGCCGCCAGCGAGGTCAAGCTTCTGCTGCTCGGTAAATGTCCTTTCTACCCGATATTACTCGCAACAATCATCGCCGTGGTCTGATTTTTCGTCTTCGAGACCATAGCGGACCATCCGCGACGAAATGCAATTCCCGTCTTTTTCTCCCTGTTCGATTTTCGACGACGCGCCCAGGATTTTTCTCCTTCCTTCCGCTCTCTCTCCGTCTCGTCTCGTGCGTTCTCGAACGCCTCCCGAAGGCGCCGCGGTAACAAACTTTGCGTGTTTGTGCTCGTAGACGTGTACTTGCACTTTCCGCGCCTTCTTTTCCCCGTTCTTCTCTCCTATCTTTTTTCTCTTCTTTTCCGTCATCGTTTCTTATGTCATTCGAAACCGCGGAAAGCAACAAGTGTTGCCGTAGTAGCGTATCTATCCCCTGTCGTTCGATCTTATCTGCCTATTGTTTTGTATAATTTCCAGGTTTCGCACATGTATCAAGCCCTGAGAGAATTCTCGAAACTTAGACGTGAAACTTGACGTTTCCAACTCGTGCGCTTCTCTGTATATCCTGCTGTCACGAACACGAGAAAGCACACGCACACGTTGACGATACAGACCCGTGGAAAATCTTATCCTGATTCGAATTGTCGCTTCTTCGTCGTCTACCTTTTTTGCAGAGGCAGATTTTATATTACTTGATATTGTAAAGAATCAAAAGGAACGTTGAACTCCACTTCCTCTTTCCGGAGGAGTCAACGCGGGAGGAGGGAAAGGAAGGAGAGCTAATGATGCGGTTTTTAATCGTTGGCGCCGTCTACGAATTTAAGGCGAACGAGCGCGCTTTCCTAACACATCTCTCGCGCAACGCGCGAGATATCTTTCGGATAATATGCTTTCGGGTTGCGCAAACCTCTCCTCGCGGTGTCCTTTCTTGCGCTCCTCGGCCGCGCGCGTTGTGTGTGTCACGTTCTACACGTTCCTTCTACGGTAGAACGTGCCGTAATTCACTCGCGCGGACGCGAAATCGCGGTTCGTTCACCGTTGCGTTTGGGGGAAAAAAAAACAAACCAAAACAAATTTGTACAGAATGACGGAAACTCGTCATTCTCGGCAACTCCTCGTCCTAACGGTAATTTTTAAATTCGTGTAATTAAAACGTCGAAGGCGGAAGAATAGACGGTTTTAATCCCGTAATTATACTTCCCGTAATTTGTTTAAAATGCGGCTTTTAATTAAATTGCGATTTACGAATTCCAGACGAGCGGCATTAATGTTTTATGTATCTGTAAAAAACATTTATAATTTGATATTAATTAACACGACACTAATTTATGCCGTTATTGTTGTTCAAATCCAACAGGTTTTCAACATATCTACGCGCTTTTAATTTGCATTTGATGGATTTATAATGTACTGTTCGCGTCGTATCTCGCAACGCGCGCGAAAACTTTTTTCGTCCGTTTTAGTGACGAATTTTGACTGGAAACAATGCGGATGTAAAGCACACGTGGTGCGTTACGGGAAACTTGAATCATCGGCGACCGCGTGTGAATCAGAGAGATTACGTCTCTTTGGGATACGCGCGCGCGAGTCATTATCTTCGTCTCGCTTACGGGAAAATCTAACGTTTCTTCCTCGACAACGGGGAAGTTCTCTTTTCTCTGATGATCGTCTAGCGGGAGAGCGCGAATAAATTTGATCGGACCTCGGCTACGAAAACGCCGTGATGATCAATCGGTTAATTGGATCCAATTGTGTTGTGTGTTACGTATCACATCATTTGTCATCCACGTCTCAAGTGAGAATGTATCGGTTTAAAAGATTTTGCATACATTTGCATCGATTAGAGTTTGCATCGAATAAGCCGTGAGACTTGTCGCTCCTAACGAAGACATTGCCGACGCAACAACGTGACGGTGATTTCAAATTGTTGTTGTCAGATTGCAAATTTTGCGATGTAACACTTCGCAAGTGGCGATATTTGTTTATGTTTATGATATTTAAGCAATTGCGATCACGGCCTACTAGTTCATTTTGAATAATTTACTATTGCGCGATTTGTAATTTGACTTGCATAATAATAAAATGTGTATGCTTCAATTAATCGGTTAAAATTCAAGGTGCTGGCGAGTCTGGCAAGTCGACGATAGTAAAACAGATGAAAATCATTCACGAAACCGGCTACAGTAAAGAAGAATGCGAACAATACAAACCCGTAGTGTACAGCAACACGATACAGAGTCTAATGGCGATAATCAGAGCCATGGGAGACCTCAGAATCGACTTTGCGGATCCTAATAAAGCGGTGAGCGCAATTAAAGTAACTGTTTTTTCAAGTTCTCTTTTTTTTTCAAACCGCTCGCATCGTAACAACGTTAATATATACGTTTGCGATAGAGCGATACGAAGGATAAACCTGCAGCAGCAATTTAATGTCACTTGTTGTTATCAATTGCACTTCCGCGTGGCCTACTGGCATTAGGTAATCGGCCTTGTGTTGTAGGATATGGCGCGGCAATTTTTCACCCTAGCATCGGCGGCGGAGGAAGGCGAACTAACCGGGGAACTGGCGCTATTAATGAAGCGATTATGGCAGGACGCGGGAGTGCAGCTCTGTTTCACACGTAGCAGGGAATACCAGCTCAACGACTCGGCGGCGTACTATCTTAACGCACTTGACCGCATAGCGCAGCCCAATTACATCCCTACGCAGCAGGATGTTCTGCGAACGCGCGTCAAAACCACGGGAATCGTGGAAACGCACTTTTCTTTCAAGGGCCTACACTTCAAGTACGTTTTCACGTCTCGCGTGTACTCAGACACTTATATTATCCTCAACTTTATCACAAAAACATATCCGCATTTACATAAAAATTAAGTTTATATCTAGGTCGACTAAGGCTAGATTCATATATTGACCGGTTAAGTTCATATCTAGGTCGGTTAGGTTCACATCTCGAAGACCACGTGTCTCACCATCTTCTATTTGCCAAGTGTTAATTTTTTTCTCGCAGAATGTTCGATGTTGGCGGTCAGCGATCCGAGAGAAAGAAATGGATACACTGCTTCGAGGGCGTCACCGCGATCATCTTCTGCGTCGCTCTCAGCGGCTACGATCTGGTGCTCGCAGAGGACGAGGAGATGAACAGAATGATAGAATCGATGAAACTGTTCGACTCGATTTGCAATAGTAAATGGTTCGTTGAAACGTCGATTATATTGTTCCTAAACAAGAAGGATCTGTTCGAGGAGAAGATTACCAGGAGTCCGCTGAGCATCTGCTTCCCGGAGTACAAGGGCGCCAATACTTACGAGGAATGCGCCTCGTACATTCAGATGAAATTCGAGAATCTGAACAAGAGGAAAGATCAGAAACAGATCTACACGCATTTTACGTGCGCCACGGACACGTCGAACATACAATTCGTATTTGACGCTGTGACTGATGTAATAATCAAGAACAACTTGAGCAATTGCGGATTACTCAGCTAAACGTTTCGGTACTCGATCAGTAAATTTATCCGAGACGAGAAAAAATGAGAGGATATAGATTCTTCGTGAAAGTAACGTGGAAGAATGATGAAGAGACTGATTGGAAGTTCTAAATCGCGTCTTTACGAACACGACACGTGCCTGATTACGCTAGAATTTTACTCATTACAGACTCTTTTGGAATACTTTATCATGGTATCATGTAAGTTTCTCTTTTTGTTTTTACTCGATTCTGTAGTTTTTATAAAGCGACCATTTGTCTCTTTTGTACAAAATTCTTCGTGAATTCGTCGGAGTCTCTTGTATGAATATATAATCTCTTATTTAATTGGTTTTAAGTTCGGCAATGAGACAAGTATTATCCATTTCACGAACAAATAATTATTTAAAGCGATCGGGAGTCAGATATCAAGGTAAAAAAAAAGACTTTTACGTTGCTGCCAGAATATATATATATATTTTTTTTAGAATACTCTTAGCGTATCCTGTTTTTTATACACTTTACAATACGCGCGGTAATTACATATCGATCTGATAAAATAAAATTTGTATCTGAAGAAATTCGTGACGGTAATTGTGTTTTATTAGCAATTAGTATTTTTCTTAAAAGGATAAAATTACAGAACTTGTTTTAAGAAAAAAAAAAAAGAAAAAAATAAAGATAACACAACGAGTTTCGACACAACGCTAAGTATATAAAAAAACTCTACTGCCGACTAAGAGAGAAAAGCAAATACAAACATCAGTTCGTTCGTTTTTTTTTTTTTTTTTTTTTTTTTTTTTTTTGCTAAAATGTATTTAATTATACTAACAAAGATAGTTATTAATTTAGTAATAATTTTTTTTGTATATAGTTTATTACACACACTGAAAAGCGACTACATGTGCTAAGCAGAGCGTTTCCTCACGTCCACTCACCATCTACTCGCGTTAGGCAAACAACGAAGAAAATTTAGAGTCTCGATAACACAAGCGCAATTCTCATTTGATTTTTTACGATATAATGTTTATGTAAGGATACAGTTTGGAGGAAATTCCTTTTTTGCACAAGCTTCTTTTTTTTTTTTTTATCTGCATATATATACGCGTATTATACATAATTGTTTCTAGTAATAAAACAAAAAACATCGAGGACGCTTCGCACATACACACACACACACATTCCTCGATCTGCCAAACACAGAGATATAATGACAATAATAATAGGATGAAGAAACGAATCGAAATCAAATCTCTTTCATACAGCTTAGAGGTGAAGAAATAAATACTTTTTTTAAGAGTCAACACTCTATTTTCTCACGAGGTTTTTATTAGACCATTCAATGCTTATATATGTATATACACACATCATATGTTTTACATCTTACATAAGTAAGGATCGATTTACCTAATGAAAAAGTCATCAGGCGTGCGCAAGCATGTGGAAATGCATGTTGCTGAGGTATAGAAACCTGTGTTCTAAGAGTGTCGGATAATAGAACAATATAATTCTCGTATCTTTGTCCATAAAATCAACATTATTTCGTGATATTAATTCACACGAATGTGTACGTCCACTTTCCTATGACTGAGGAGCAGCTTTTCACTGTTGTAACTGACAATTCGGGATAATGAAAATTTTAAAACGAACAAAAATTATTATATACAAATCTGTAATTCTCAACTGTCATGCTGTACGTATTCCGTAGCGAGTTCTAGACGTAGAATACGCTTGTATTCACGCCATTTTTATTTTCTGTTTGACTCGCATTGTTCATCTATTGATAATCGCAGTGGAAATCTGGATATCAAACGTACGTACACACAGAATAGGAGACAGTAAGTAAAGAAACTAAGGTACTGTCTCCTACGTATAAAATAAAAATCGAGATAAGATCACGTCTTAAATTTTAAGGGAAGGCAATTCACATAAATTTTGGAATGTAAAGTCGTAGGAACATTAGAATAAAAAAAAAAAAAAAAACTTACACGTAAAAACGTATATAAGAAAAGCTTAAACTAATTAAATTTATTTAAATTAGCTGTCTTTGCCACAAAATCGAACTAGGAAGGCATTAAAAAATAACGTTTAGCTCGGTTTAAAATTATTATATTCAGCAGTGGCTCCTTAATTAAAGGGGTCTTTGAGTTGAACTCCTCGTACAAAGAGAGAATTCACAGAAATGGGCAATTACGATTACTCAACATTCGTGGGAATACTGTTGTGTCCAAGCAACTTTTTCTTCTGTACGCTACGTATGATTAGTTGTAAAATTAAACTCGCTGCTTGATGTGTCCCTTTATAGATAAATTTTTGGTATATTTACACTAAGATAACTGTGTAGACTCTCTTTCTCTCTCTTGAGAAACTGTTCTAACAACAAGGATTACATCTTAAATTATTAATGTACAAGCAATGTGACAGTAAAATACTATAACATTGTTACTGCAACATTTATATATCATTTATATATTTGTATGTGTAAACTCTCTGATGATTGCTACAATTTGTTCGTGACATTTAAATTTTCAACAGCATTCGAATATACATATATCTCTCTGTCTAAATGTCGTGTCAACAGTTTATATAAATTGATCCAATCTCTTTGAAACGATAATTCTCTGTTTTATTCGGCAAAAAAGAAAAAACAGTTTCCATTCAACCACTGCAATGGATCAACTGGGTCAATAATGCGCGCGCTACTATCAACAAGAAAATATCAGATACGCCATTGTTTTAAGGTCAGTAACAACTTACGGATATATAATTATTAACATTAATTGTGGATGCACAAATCCACGATTAATCGTGTATGCGATCAGGTTTAAAAATTAAGAGTAATATGTAATTGCTTGATGAATACCACTCTTGAAGTAATCGCAATTTCGAATTCCTACTTATATACTACGTGAATCTGGAACTTAGTTTGGAAGCGAGAAATCAACCGACTACTTGTCGTCTCGTCATTTTAGTCTCATAAATATATTTATAGGCTATTAATTAAAATAAACGCTAAACATAGCGGACGTCTACCTTGAGTCCCTTGTTCAGTGAGGATTTCTGGCAGGAATAGGCGGCCCGCCGGTGGTTCTTGCCGGAACAGGCGGCGGAGCATTTGACGGAGGTAAACTTGGAGGTGGGTGCTGTGGAGGCGGCGGAGCTTGCCGGTGCGGTAACGGAGGAGGTATCGAACTAGGCGGTGGTCTGCTCGAAGTTTCTTGAGATCCTTCCATGCGCGGTAACGGCGGCGGCGGCCGATTTGGCACGGGATAGCTGGATCCGTCTAGTATCTCCTCATAGATAGCCGAGTCGGGTGACAGTCTTGCGTCTTGCTGCTCATCGTCTTCTGTTTTATCTGCGACCGGGGATGACGCCGGAACGGGGAACTGACTGGGCGTCACGCTAAAAACACCAGCCCGTGGTCCCTTTCGTTCATGAGCCGGGCTTTTGGGTGGTTGAGGAGGTCGAGTCGGTGGTGCCGGTCTCCTAGGCGGAACCACGCCGTTGGGGTTGCTTCTGCTCGGGGATGATCGATCTGCGATTTCCATTTGTTCGAGTCGCTGCATAGGACTCCTTAAAGGCGAATTTGTCGTAAACTGTGCTGTGGTATTGCTGCAAATCTCGATTTCTTTCTTGATCAACTCCGTCCAGTTGGGCGACTTCAAGGACAGTTTCAACGTCTGACCGCACACCTGCGTCATACCCTTTTTCGCAGCGGCTAGAGCGCACTGACCGTCTCGGAACGTCACCCAGATGGTCTCGCCGACATAACGAACCAGGATTGCCTCGCCTATGTGAGACAAATCCTGTATCAGCGCCGACATAAGATTGTCATCGAACACATCCGCATCCTCGACATCTTCCACTGCTTTGACTACTATCGTGCCATCAGGTGGGCCCAGGTCCTGTATCACTTCTTGAAATACGCGCTCGCGTTTCTCGGGATCGACGCAGTGCACGTCTATATCGATGGTAGCGATCACTGGCCGATGATCGCTCTGTTTCAATTCCGCTCTACCGTAATACACTAGTTTTCCCGGATTCCAATCTGTAGGCGAATCTAAAATGTAGAATTGATAAAAATACAAGATATTACAACAAAATACAAGACATAGTATTTCTAAGTAGTGCGAAAAACCGACCAATATCAGGAACTTGTTTCCTACGCTTCCACAGAACTCGGTCGGTCCAAGCAGGCTGGCGACACTTCTCGCTCGTGTCGTAGTCATCCGAGAACAGGTCATATTTATATGTAGGGGCAAAAGTGATGGGACCTTCCAAAAAATTCTTGAAGACATTTCCTTGGGCTTGTTGAACCTTAAAAGTGAAATAAATTGTGTAAATAACAAAGAGTGGAATGTTTTAAAAATAAATTTATTTTACCTTCAATTGATCATATTGGAGTATCTCGTCGAATTCGTTGCGTTTGATCAGTTCCTTCATCTCGTCCTTGTCCATGTCGACTCTGTAATTGAAGTCGCCGCACCAGAACACGTAATCGTGAGTGTTCAGAGTCCTGCCCATGGGGAATGCTATCTTCCTCGTGATCTCGGCGTAGTCGGCGTTACGTTCGTTCACTTGGGACTGGCCAGCGGCGAAGTGCGCGCACACAAAGCAGAAAGACGTGGAGTATAGCACGCATCTAATTGCGGCAGCACCTTTGTTCCCGGTGGCGCCGCCCAATCCGGTCTTCACGCAGTCCACCGCCACGTCCCGTAGATACGGCGCGTGCACCGGTCGTATGAACAGGTACAGGCAGACGCCGACCAACTGTTGATATGTCACAAGAACGTAGTCCTCATCCTTAGACAGTACCTTCTGCAATTCCTCCGCCCAGGCCTTCGCGTTGTCAGAACTGGCGGCCATTATGTTGCTAGCGTTCAGATCAACGATTTCTTCGAAACCTATTGCAAATATGTCTACAGGAACAGTATTATCGGCTGCTTCTAGGGATACCAAGGCTGAAACAAAAAAAATTATAATGAGATATCAAAAAATTCAGAACTAAATTCTCTCTCTTCTTATGCAACTTCTACGTATCATCAATTACTTACACGAAGATTTGCGTGGTCCATCAAATAACCAATCAGAGAGCGATACATCTTTATAAACTACACTTCTAAAATGCTTTCCTCCATTGACGTTGTAAGTACCGATGCTCACCCTGAGATTCATTGTAACTACGTATTCGTTATAGCGCTTGCATATCTCTCGCAAGAGATTCGGCGCTGCGTGTAACATGTTCGAGGGCAATAACAAACGCGCCCTGTCAGCTAGTTCCGTGTTCAACGTCGAGCCTAACAATAAGATATCGATCGCCTCCTGCTTGTTCGAGTCCAATAAATTGTTCTGTATCGTTCTAGCTGCCGACCTCGCGCCGTCCATCAACTTGGAACTGCCTTGAATAGCGCCGGTGCCCGCGTATATCTTGCTGACTTCGTTGCCGTTGTTGATCCACATTTGGCGGAACACTTCCTCAAATCTCGAGACCATCGTCTGCTTCTCCATCAGCTTCAACAGACTCATCTGTTTAGCCAGCATCTCGAGCGCGAAGAACGTTTGCACGCAGTTTGTTCTGTCCAGACAGTCCAGACAGTTCGTTCTGATAGTGCCCGTTTGTTCCATGTACACGTCATTGTTCACCGCGTAGAACAACGAGAACGACTCCAAGTACTTTTCGACCTTAGACTTCAGTTTTGACAGATTCTTCATGTTTCCACCCCGGCATTCCTGGTGATAATCGAACAAGATGTGCGGCACGTCCTTGTGCTCCGACATATTGTGGTGAGTTTGAAACAACTGGCTCAGCATCGCTTCCCCTTCCTTGCTGCCGATCAGACTAGAGCCGAGAAGATTAACGATCACCTGCTGGCCGTATCGTTTCTTGATCATTTCCAGATGCTTGTCGAACGCGGGCGCGGAAGTCTCGAAACCGCGTGAGATCTTCACTTTGTGAGAACCGACTTGTATGCCGGGCTGTTCCCAGAACAGAGGTACTGAGCCCCTGGTTTGGACGTAAGAAGTCACTTCGTTATCGATGTATATCACCTGCTCCGTTTCCACGAAATTTGCCACGTGTCCGTCATCGTTGGTTCCTCTTACGTTAAATCTATAAACATGAAAAGTTAATTTTATATTACTTTAGAAACAAGTAGTTCACAATAATAATATTAAAAATATTTATTCAGGCCATGTGTTTGTGCATGGATTTTATTTGATATCAGTTGTTATCAGTTGCAAGTGTCACGTATCAGCCACATGTTTTATCTCAGTGCACTCTCATCAAACACTTGACCAAATAAAGAGATAAGTGCGCGCAAGTACGTTATAATATTTTCAGCCGAAAGAAAATACTCTTACCTGGTACCAGCACGTTCGCAACTTAATCTAGACATGAGCACCGCTCGTGCTTGTCTGTGTCCCACGTAAACGGTTCTAATCTCCACACTACCGCACATCGCCTTCAACAGCCACTGACTCGTTTCCACGCCGTATCGTAACAGATGGATGTGCAACATTCGATTCCTGCGCGAACAATTTAGGGATTAGAAGATGAAACAAATTTTGCATCTAAACATTGTACCAACCAGAAGAATCTGTTGTCCGTTGTGGTCGCCTTGCATCTTCTCTGAGCGCTCAGAGTGATGTCAAGTGACTCCTGTCCAGAGGACCAGGAGAAATAAAATGTTCCCGAGTTCAGCACCTTTCTGACCTCGGACACGCGATCTTCCATTCCCTGACTGTAGAACAGAGGCACGAAATTTGACTGCGTTATCCGGAAGACTTCCGACTCCCCGATCTTCCCGACGGAGAAACATCCGGTGACCAGAACAAGATACAACAAAGTATTCTCGCCAGCGTTCAGTTGCAGAACACCCAGACATCCGTACGCGTCCACCAACTTGGTGTACTTTGGTTTCAGAAACTCGTGCTCCTCGGCAGCTGTAAAGTTAGAGTATTACAACATTATTAATTACAATTACAACCGAAATTGTATAATAAATCTTTCAAAAAACGTTAAATAAATATAATTTTTCTTGCACCTTGTATTTTTTTCTGAAATATCTATCTCAAGAATATTCCAAATAAGAAAACAAAATTACAAATAAAACTGTTTGAATATCCGCAAGCTTAAGAGATTCGAAATAATAGAGCGTTCGAGATCTAGATTCAAACAATTTGAATATCTGATTCGAACGTTAAAGATCTTCAATCGCCAATTGTAGGCGCGAACGTGTTAGAGAACAAGAACAACGTTCGTCGCCGGCGCAAACAAACAAATCCGGCTTACTTACAAAGAACAGCAACCGCCTGCGACTCGAAGAGCAACGTCTCCTTGCGATTTCGCTGCTCAAGTATGACCGAGTGCGGCTTGGGTGAGTCCAGCTTCTCATAAACGCGAAAACCTTTGCCCATCGCCATTGTTGCGCGGCTCGTGTTTATACTTTCTCTGTAACCCAAAGATAATCCGCCTGCCGATGATGAGACAACGACGACGACGACGACGACGCTCTACGGAGGCGTGACAGTTGCGTCTGTCACACGGCGCGTAGCGACGTGACGTGACGCGGGAAAATGTTCCATTCGACGCGCTGTCCCCACCGCGGCTGGTCGAAAACCTCCGTCATCCACCGTCGCCGTCATCGACCCTCTCTGTCAAAGATCGTCACCCTTGTAAAAGCGGCGGCAAATTTTTTACGAGACACCGTCGGAATTAGATGGTCGCGTCCACGATGTTGGGAATCAGATCCGAGATCTCGGACGGAGAGAGTGGGAGGAAGACTTGTTGACCGATTGTATTGGTCAATTCCGGGGATTTTGCTCCTGCAACTAGCAATTGTCATTGTAGACGAGGTCTAATAATGTTAATGTTCGATAATTGAAGCATGTTTATATAAATAAGGTATTTAAAAATGTTTTATTTATATATAACATAAAAAATAAATAAATAATATACATAATTTTACTAAGAGCAACCAATTGTCTTGATTTTGACAGTCTGAAGAAAGACTTCCAACAGGATAACTTCTTCCCGGAACATTTAAAGTTCTCAAGACTACTGGACAAAATTTGGTTCAGGCTGGCACGATGATAATGAAATAACGTTGGGTTTTTCAAGAATCTTAGATGTAATTGTAGGTCTGTTTGCGTTTACCTAAACTCTGCTTGCACTTGAAGTAAAATACATGTATATTTGCCTTTAGCTTGATAACGGAACAGAAACGGAGTTATTTGTTATAAAAAAATCTTATCTTATATGTTAGACAAGCTTAAGTTTATCTTAAGAAATCGCACGAGTCGTCTTACTGGTTACAGATCTATCTGAAGATCAACTTGAGACGATCCTTAAACTAAGATCTCGACTATGAATACCGGCCATATGATTCTTCAGTCGTCAAAGTATAAAGTTCACTTTAGGCGTCAATGATGTTAGCTATATAAACTAATCCTCAACCCTCAACCAACAGTCGTCAGCTGCAGCGATAAGTCAAGCTGTCTGACTTAGCGTGTCGTTGTTCTCTTTAGATTTTGTGTAATTATTATCATATTTGCGCCTTTGAAAAGGAATAATCTTCAATTATGTTTATTCTAATTAAAAGTGGACTTCAGAAACTTATGGTAAAAAACTATTTGCTGTGAATATCTGTTAACATAAGTTGCTTTTATATGAGTTTGTTTTTAGATGATTTTGTTTTTTTATATTTATATTTATTTGCTCTTGTTTTATTTCCTATATTGCAGATACATAGCCATGGGAGAGTGACGGTATCTCAGCAATTAGCTAGGTATTGGTTTCCACTTTTTCTAGTTATAATAATTTCAGTTTTAATCTTTAGTTTTTTATATTCTTTTGGATATTTACGTTGTGCGTTTGTGTGTCTGTGTGTGTGTGTATAAAAATGTAAATTTTCCTATTTTTTACATGTATATAGTCAGCTATGAGCCATCAGTAGTGGCAAATATTTAATGAACAATCATTTTAATAGTTTTGATCATTTACTTATTTATTTTTTATTCTTTGACATTTTAAAATTAAATATTACCCACTACCACAACTAGCTCATGTTTCTAAAATCTAATTTAATTGGATTGTTTTCCAGTTTGTTTTCCCTTATCTAAGCATTAATATTTATACTTTTGATAGGAACTAAGCGTCAACATGTGTTTCTGTTTCAGAAGCACAATAGCTTCCCATGACAATCTTGAATATCAGTATATGCAGATGAGTAAAGTTCCAACTATGCATTTTCAAGCGTCCTTGCCTCGTTTACCAATACCAAAGCTGGAAGATACGTGCAGGCGATACCTGAACGCGCAGAAACCACTATTGACCGACGAAGAATTTCGGAATACGTCATCGAACGTCTCAAAATTTCTCAGCGGCGAGGGTCAGAGTTTGCAGAAGCAACTGCTCGAAATCAATGCCAAAAATTCACATACCAGTTACATCAGCGAACCGTGGTTCGACATGTATTTACGCGATCGAAAGCCGTTACCTATTAATTACAATCCTTTCTTGGTTTACACGCCGGAATCTGACGCGAAATACGATTCGCAACTGGTGAAAGCGACGAATCTTGTCGTTTCGTCGTTGAGATTTTTCAAGTCTCTCAACGATAATGTTTTGGAGCCGGAAGTGTTTCACATGAAACCCGAAAAATCAGACACCGAACTGTTTCGTAATGTTACAAGACTGATTCCGTCCCGTTTTAGCTGGTACGGTGCTTATTTATTCAAGGTGAGACAAGAGACTTTAAAGAAGATAGTAAGTTTGTAAAAAAAAAACCACGTGTAAAAACTTTTCATTTCACCACAGGCCTTTCCGTTGGATATGTCTCAATACAAAAATCTGTTCAACACGACGAGAGTGCCGAAATTAGAAAAGGACGAAATTTCCTACGATCCTTCGGCGAAGCATTTGATCGTGTTGAGGAAGGGACACTTCTACGCCTTCGACGTTTTCGACGCCAACAATGCCATTCGTAGTCCTAAAGAGATAGCTGCGTGTCTGAAGGTTGTTTTGGAAGACGATAGACCGCCAAACAAATATCCCGTAGGAATCCTCACAACAATGGACAGAGATCGGTGGGCGCAAGCACGCTCGCATTTAGTCGAAACGGGCAATCGGGAAGTCCTCAAGAAAATCGACTCGGCCGTGTTCGCAATGATCTTAGATGACGAAGTTATCGGTACCGACAATAACAACTTAATTAGAGCATATTTACATACAGACGGCACCAATCGATGGTTCGACAAATCATTTTCTGTTATTGTTTCGAAGGACGGCTACGGGGGGATCAATTTTGAACATTCCTGGGGTGACGGTGTTGCGGTGCTCCGATATTTTCAAGTAAGCGCGTTCAAACTTCGTTTGATCTATTGTCGAGACTAATCGAAAGCTTTGAGAAACAAAAAGAATGAAAACATCTTCGTCAATTTTAGGATGTGAAAGCCGACATATCCAAAAAGCCCAAGTTTCATCCCGACGAAGTAAACGAGCTTCCGAGAGAAAATGTCGAAAGACTGGAATTTTTCATAGATGCGAAGAGCCAAAGTATTATCGATCAGCAGAGATCGACGTATCAAGAATGGATCAATCGTCTGTGCGTTGATCATATAATTTACGAGCAATTCGGCAAAGAGCAATGTAAGAAGCTCGGGGTAAGTCCGGACGCCGTGATGCAGCTGGCATTTCAATTGGCATTGTACAATTTAGAGGGTAAAATGGTACCAACGTACGAATCTTGCAGCACAGCTGCATACAAACACGGAAGAACAGAAACTGTCAGATCCTGTACGTTGGAAACTAAAGCGATTTGTGTTGCGATGACGCAAAAACAACTCGAGCTTTCGAAGTCAGAATTAAAGAAGATGATACTCGATTGCAGCAAAGCGCATAACGTTCTCACAAAAGAAGCCGTGATGGGTAATTAGCGCGATCGGTTTAACCGAGTTTAAATAGATGCATCTAGAGCGTATTTAATAATATTATACGTATTTTGCAGGTCAGGGCTTCGACAGGCACCTGTTCGCTTTGAGAAGAATTTCGGAAAAGTCGAATTCTCAGCCTGCCATCTTTCGCGATTCGGCATACGAGGCATTAAACCACAACGTATTGTCTACGTCCACATTGTCGAGTCCGGTTTTATTAGCTGGTGGATTTGGACCGGTAATACCTGACGGTTACGGGATAGGATACGTGATCCAGGACAAACGTCTGGGTGCCGTTGTGACGAGTTACGAAGGTAAACGTAATGCCAGCAAATATGTACAAACATTAGAACAGGCGTTCAAGAGTATTCACGACGTGCTAAATGCGTAATATGAAAATTACGGCCACATGTTATCAGTGAGTCGTAGTTCTTATACATTATTAATAATTATTGAATCGTATATATGTTTATATTTGTTAAAACACACATTTTTATCGAGGTTATTGAACAGTTATTATATAAGTACATTTCTATTGTACATTTTATATTACATTTTTATTATTACTGTATACACTATTAATGCATCATTCGTTATTGTTATACACATAAAAGGAAGCTGCTGTATGCGTCGGACGTATATAAATTCTACAGACTCGCGTCAGCATAATCTGTTTGTTTAAAATTAGTTTTTGTAGATCAAAAAGACACGCAAACGTATTTAGCTTAACCTTGACTTCGTATGTATCTTTTAATTTTTAACAAATGATCCACCTTTGTGCCTGGAACTCATCAGCAGTGTTGCACTTCACATCTGCTTAGGATCTGTTTTGAAGGTACAACTATCTGACTATTTTTGTGAGTTTTATATATGAATAACTATATGTATTGTGATGCTAAAATAACTACTTAAAAGTTTGATATAAAGAGTAGAAAAGATAATTGAGAAAAAGTATAAGGATGTTACATGGTTGTTAATTGGTTTGTAACCCTAAGGGGACTGATAAGTCTAAGTAGGATAAATACATATATATACATAAATATATGTCTTCCAATACTGCCTTTAGGACACAATCATCGGATCGGGCTTTAATATTCCGAGTGTGTGAATATAAAAACTAAAATACAGGTATCACTTACAGCAGCTTCCTCTCTTCCATGTTGTGTCAGACAACATATTTGTATCAGAGATAAGCGTGTCACGTAGGACGCAAACTTCTAATTCAGATTTGGCAATTGAAAACAGAAAATAATAAATAACATAACAAATGATAGTTATCTCTGATGCTTAGAAACTTTTGTACAATATTACTGAATAAATATTTTTGAATACTTTTTAAACTTGCGATCGATAAATATTAATGTTTACTAATTATATCCTTTTTTTGCATTTAACTAACAATTTTATTTTCAACAATAGACTAGTGATTACCATTGGAATATCATTTTATATTACTATTTATTTGACGATGATAAGTAAATATGTACACTGACTTGCACATAAGTGAGCGCTACAACGCACTCAAAGTACCGAACAAAAGTTACGTTGCTTCTTAATATCGATACAAACAAATTACTTATTAAATCCTAAAACAAATAGGAAGATACCTAGAACGATGTAATATAGACAACATTTATGGAGAGATTGAATTGGTAAATTAATCCATTGTAAGAATCTCACTCCCAATCAGAATTGTCAGATATATATAATGATATACCAAGTACACACGTTACAGTGTCTGGGAAATTCTTGTTTTCACAGCGATTTCGACAATCTTCTTCCTCTAGAATCTCTGATGATTAAATGTGGAATGGAATATTGTGATCCCGATAATACTCCATGGCTTCTTTCACTTAAACTTTGTCACCCATCTTTACTTTGGATGTCTGAAAAAGCACGCAAACAAGCGTCAAAATTATATTTGTCTACATAATTTTAAACATCTTACAACGTGTGTCGATCACAGTTAATAAACTTACCATATAAATGCCAACAATTAAACCAAACAATCCTATAGCAGAACCGAAAATCTCAACTATGAGAATCTTCACAAAAAGAGTAGAGTTTGCTGCGTCCGCAAGAGCTGCACCAGAGCCTACAATGCCAACAGCCATGCCACAAAAGAGATTGACCAATCCAACAGAGAGACCAGCTCCGAACATTAAGTATCCTGACAGCCAGTTGTTATTTCTGATTTCCTCGTTATCCATAGCTGTCTCATAAGTAAATTTCTCAAGCATGCCAGACAGAACAATGGCAGTGATCAGACCGTAAATGGCTACAGCCTCACAAAATATCACAGAGATCAAATTCTTTGTCTTGATCCTAGGTGCTTTTACACCTGCACCCACAATAGATACTCCTGTTGTATGAATACCTCTGAGAAGATAAAATTTAGCAAGGTAAATAAATTGAAGATATACTTTATAATTTGACATTAGAGTATGAACATGTTATAAACTTACAAGGCTGCACCTACTACAGACAAAGCTACTGATAGACCTATGCCCAAGGTAGACCACATATATGGAGATGTATTTGTCAAAAACCTAAAGCAAGAGTTACATAAATATTAGCTCTCAGGAGATTCAGAACATATAAAGAATCTGATAGAGATAAGAGTCAGTGTGTGATAAGATATAAATATATAAGTTTTACATACCAAGCAATACTAATTTGCTCTCCCTTTCCAGTAAACACATAATACAAAACTGCAATTCAAAAATGTCAAATTTAAATAGCTCAGTCAAAATAAATTTTGACGTTTTGACGTAAAGCTGTACTCCGCCCTTATTAAATAATGTATATACTGTGCAATTCAGCAAAGTGTTTAGCGTATCCAGGATAGCTGACAATAGCTTTTTGTCTGTCACGATTTGATTGTTAATATTGTAATACATTAACGCAAAATCTCACCTAAAATAAGGATTGTAGCCGAGGCGGTGATAGCAAACGTGTTGCCCAAAATGTATCTTATCGACGCCATGGCTTGTCGTTCGTACAACACGCAAATTACACAACAACTTTCCGAATTACGAGCGGCAAAAGCCAAACAATCCGGCGATTTTTTTCTAACAAATCTTGAATTTCTGCATCAAGAGATTTAGAGAAAATCACACACACCCGTCGATATCATGTGACAACTGCTGACTGGTCCTAGTGACAGCTGGTGATTTTCTTTTGGGAGGAGGAGAAGAAAATTACACCAGAAGCAAGGCTGCAATCGCATGAGTAGCGAGAGACAAGTTTTACCAGCAGCCAATCAACGTTCAACAAATATGTCAATATATCTCGCGATAGCTCGCTCTAAAAGCTGATCCGATAAGCCGGCGCAAATGTTTTGGAAATTTATCTGTAAATTATTTCTGCTTTGAAAAATATTGACAATCGTTACTTTACGTTAGTTAATTTTTATCAAAAATCATAGCAATCTTATTTTCACGATTCGATAATAGCAACAAACTTTTTAACAAAAATCTTTTGAACCATCTGATTTGCGCGTTTATTGATTGACGCAAAAAAAAAAAAGAAATCATAATGAATCGATTCTCGAACAAGTCGTATTGTTGCAAATTTTCAAAGAGGGGACAAACATAGGAGAGAACCTGCAGCCTAATTTTAGAATCCGTCTCTCACATTTGCGTCTTCATTTCACGCGACAAGAAAAGAGGTCTCGTATAAATGCTACATTAAATATACGCGATCGATCTTATTTCGCCTAATTTACGGAATGTCTCTGACGAAACAGGGGTAAGCCTCTTTTTTTCTACTTATATCGATATAAATTAATTATAATAAATTATCACAGCTTCAGACCTAGCGCGTGTCTCGAGAGCTCGTCAAAAAATGCGCTCGAGCCGAGACGAACGAGAGACGAAAATTTCTCCAAATTCCTTCTGTCTCGCGACCGGAATATCGGCTGTATGTGACCGGAGAGAGCGAGAGTCATCGCTCGTCATCTATTTCGGTCTGCGATTAATTTTACGGTGTTAAATTTAGAGAAATGGGAATGAAATGCTTGCTGTCGTCTCGTCTGTAGAAAATTAGGGTCACACCAGTCGCACATATATAATCTATACGTGCGTATATTCTCGACGCACGAAATCTCGAGAGTGACTTTTGCGAAACAGCACGCTCTTACTTTGCGAATGTCACCAATAATACAACATTATTTATGTTACCTTGCGACTTGTAACAAATGACCAACAATATATGTTTTTTTACAGTAGACACGAATACCTTTACTTTCAGTTTGCATTTACAAACAATTAGAATGTGTAATCCGAAAGTAAAGAGATTTGTGTGATTTCTGCCGCACTTATATGTTAATTCCGTAAAATGTTTCTTCTCATTTTTCACAGAAAAAATGAGAAAAGTCGCATGTAATCTTAAGAAAACTATTATCTACGTAAATTGCGTGTATGACACAGTATATACATCTGATCTATATCTGTATGATGTTCTAAAGCAAAAACGCACTTCATAAGTAAATTTAATATATTTTTTTTGTGCTATATTACAGAAAGGTCTCGCTCGACAAGTTTCGCCATGTCGTGCGCGATGTCGTCTCGCAAGAATCATTCATAACTCGATTCGCAAGTCTGTCCGCCTCGGGCGACAGACGAGGAATGGTCGAGATGCTCACTGAAGTGCCCCACGTAACTGGTCTGATACCGGACGATTCGTATCGGGGTAAGAACGACGCGCAGGCCGCGGAATTGTACGGGATGTCGCTTAAGGCGACGTCGCAGCCGGATGAGCACGCGGACGAGATACGAACGTGTAATATTCTGACAAAAGCACTGTATGCGGCCGGTGCCGACGGTAGAGTGTTTCTAGACGCGATCTGCGAACGCGCTAAGCGTTTCTATAGTCTGCGTGCTTACGCGAGCTGCCTGCGAGACTGCGAGTGCATGTTGGCGCTTCCTGCGAGTTTCTACGACGACTCCGCGGAGAGCGTCAGGTACTACGTACAGCGTAAAAAGGAATGTCTTCAGCTAGAACGGGAGTGTTCGAGAAAATTGGGGGCATTTTCCTCGAAAAAGCACAATAACTGTAGCAGGACGTCGTCGTCCTCCTCCTCCTCCTCCTCTTCCTCTACTTCTTCCTCTTTTGTTTCTTCTTCCGGTAGTGCGTTGTCGCGGCTGGGGAAACGCACGACGCCCACCGTCGACGGCAAACCCCATACTTATCTCGCGTGCTGTCCGGATAGCGTCGAGCTGCGATACGACAAGATCAGGGGTCGGCATCTCGTGGCTACAAGAGACATCAGACCTGGGGCTGTACTCATTGTCGACCGACCGTTTTCCTTTAGCACGGACGCACCGGCTCTCGGCAGAAATTGTTTGCATTGCCATGCCACACTTAAATTAGAAGACAGCGTTAAAATCCCGTGCCGTAATTGCCAAACAGTTAGTAGAGCGCATGATTACATTTTCGCGGCATGCATTTTTTGCGGTAGCATTCTCTTATCTCTCTCTCTTTGCTTGTTAGCTTTTTGTACATACTGTAAATATTTATTTGTACATATTGTGCATATTTATTATTTTTTGTGTGTCCTGCACACTTAATTTTTGCACACGGTCACAAACCCTCACGTTGAAAAACAAATTCCTTCAGTACGAATTCTGTTTCGCGTTTCTCCAGGTGTCCTTTTGCACGGAAACGTGCCGCAAAGAGGCGTGGGAAACGTATCATCAGTACGAGTGTTCGATATTTAATTACTTTCTCGAGGATTTATCGAGCAACGAGTGTCAGCAAACGTCTCGACTATTGCTGGCTTACCGCACGACAGTCGTGCAAGCGCTGCGAGGCAGCGCGGAAACAAAATGCGCCTTGAATCCCGACTTCCTGCGATATCACGCTAACGGCAACGCGACAAATAAGGACGAAGATGTCGGTGAGGAATGCGCGGAACTAGGATCGAAGAAGCCGTATCGTCCTCACGATTATCGGACGGTGTTTCAACTGGAGACTCACTGCGTCGATGTGGATCCTAGCGCGAATCTCGTCTGTACGATCGAAGCGATCTTCCTTGCAAAATGCCTGACTCACGTTCTAAACAAGCTGGACGTTATCTGCACGAAGGAAACATTCGTCTCGCTGGCCGTGGCCATGTTGCATCATCTGCAGGCGATCAACTGCAACGCTTACGAGATTGTCGAAAGTGTCTATGACGAAAGAACGCACGTCTGGGAGCCCAGAAATGTCGGTGGTGCGATCTACACCACGGTCAGTCTCGTTAATCACAGCTGCTATCCCAATGTGGTTCGTCATTCTTATCCGAACGGTGAGTAGCCTATTCGAATTCAACTTCCTGAACGAACTTCCGAGAGAATTGGCATTTCGAGCATTCATTCGAATAATATATTTAACGTTCCGAACAATACTGTCTCTTCTTTGCAGGAGTGGTCGTGGTCAGAGCTACGCGGTTCATCGGCAAAGGTTGCGAGATACTCGACTGCTACGGGCCTCAGTTTCTCAGCGAGAGCAGATTGATCAGACGTGAGTTGTTGTGGAAGAAGTACCGATTTGTGTGCGGATGCGACGCTTGCACGAACAACTGGAAATTTCCACCCGAAACCATCAATTACAAGTGCAGAGCGTGTTCGGAGCCGATGGATTCCTCGAGCGCGGCGCAACAGGTGACGAGTCAGACGTGCGCGAAATGCGAGCAAACCACCGACGTGAGAAAAATCGTGAAACAGCTTCACAAGTCGATTCAGAAGAGAGTGAACGCCATCGCTAAGATGTATCAGGGAAATTACCGAGACGCGATGCCTCTGCTGTTCGAGCACGCGCTTTTCGTTAACAAACACCTGGCCGAGCCGAACATCGAGAGCGTCAAAACGGGACAGTGCATCATCCAGTGCTACAATTCTCTCAGCTCCACTTCCGTGCAATAATCCCTCGACTACGAGCGGCAATTGAACGACTACTTAACTTTTTATTGTACTGTTCTGTGAAAAATACAATATAATCCATTAACAACTTCTGGATCTTCTAGGAAAAATGTTACTCGAAGCGAAAACTCGCAAAAAAAAAATGTTCTTCATTCGTAAAACTGCGTTCTTATTAACGACTAGCATAACGCGAGGTGTGATGCAAGATCAAAAACTGAACTTAATCAAGCACCGTAACAATGTGCGCGTGCTAAAAAAAAAAAAAAAAAAAAAAAAAAAAAAAAAAAAAAAGTAAAGTTTCAACAATTCAATAAATCATCGACGTGTGTGTGTGTATACATCTGTATATGTATAAAAAACTGTCGGTAGAAAATCGAGCCCGAAATGCATGTTCGCGAAACAAATAATTTCTTCTTAATTCCGTTAGCGCAAATGCATACTCTTTACGGTGTGCAATGCTATCGTTTCTTCTCGTGCTTGTAAAAGTAAGTGGAGATACAAATGTATTTAGGACCATCGCTCGCAATTGCAACACACACATGTATATATATCTTACTTGTATATGAGAAAGATAAGAGTTATGTACAGTGTGGTCCTTCGTACACATTATGGTAAAGTACATCCTTCAACTTAATTCGTTAAAACACAGTAATGAAATACCTATATTTTTTAACTAGACTCCGATGGCGTGCGCGGGCTTTCTAGGCATTACCACATATACGTCTCTCTAATTTCACTAATGATGTGTCCGGCTTGAGTCAACGCCTGTAAAATAGCGGTTGAAATAGAAATTAATTCACAAAAAAAAAAAAAAATAGAGATCTATATTGGCATATGCCGTGTGTGAAATAACATTGTCGTTCATTACCTTAAGCATATCCGCCGTTTCTTTGCGCTTAACAGCGATGTGCTCACTTTCGATCAGCAGAGCTTCAGCCTGATCCGATTTGTACAAGTGTGTGACGAGTTCGCTTTGCAAATTATCTTTTACGTAGTTGACTAGGAAATGCATAACAGCCTTTGGTACACTGTCCTGAATGGACTTTCGTACGATATAAAAGTATGATTTTATAAGTCTCTCTGCAACCAATAAAAGTGATTAAAGAAGAGAAGTCAGCTGCTGATTGTTATACAAAAGACAATAACATTATTCTCACCGATAACATCACAATATCGTTTCTCGCGCTCGCTGAATGTCAGAAACGTGTGTATTGGCACCGCAGGGAGTAAGTTGACCGGTTTCTGCTGCGTAGACGCTTTTTGTACTTCGGGTGACGGATTCAGAGAATCTAAACTCGAATGTTGTGAGCTATTGCTCTCACGCAGTCTGTGAATCGGAGAATTGTCCGCAGAACTGCTCGATTCCGTTCTGTTTTGCAATTGCAACAAGCTACTTAACCGATGATTTTGTCCTTGTTCTTTCTGATTGGAAACAGAGTTCATCTCGTCTTGAAAATTGA
>QVNV01025524.1:0-45646 GCA_014825455.1 Pseudomyrmex pallidus | reverse complement strand
ATAGATAGATAGATAGATAGATAGATAGATAGATAGATAGATAGATAGATAGATAGATAGATAGATAGATAGATAGATAGATAGATAGAAGAGATGAGAGCTGAGAGCTGAGAAGCGACTATGAATTCGGGCCTGAGCAGATCAGTGAGCGCTTAGTGATCCTTCAATATGATTGGTTTTTGCACTTAGATCCTTCCAAGATCCTTGCCTTTAGAGGCAAGATTCAATCATATTAAAGCGTTCACTGATCTGCTCAGTCTGCTGAACGTGGCCATTTAGCCCTGATTGTCGTCTTGTCAACACTCGACGTTGATTCATTGATTCTAAAAGTAAGAACCAATCACGTTCGATTGTTGAACACAGCTAATATCGGAACGTGATTGGTTTTTACTTTTAGAACCAATGACGTCGTGTGTTGACAAGACGACAACTCAGGCGATTGGTTTGCTGAACATGACCATTGTGGAACCCTCAACGGCACAGAGCAAGCTCATCCAGAGACGATGTCTTTGATTGGTTACAAACGAGACAACTTGTGACAAGAAACAACGCGATAGCCAATCACCGATTTGGAAAACGATGCTCTTATGGAAAAGCAATACATCGATTGGTTGTCACATTGCTCCTACTTGTCATTGTAACGCGTCCTGTCTGCAGGTGCCATAAAGAGCCGTCTCTGTGACATCGAGAGTTTCTTATCGCGCCTCTCAATCAATCATGTATACGTGCAATTGCGACTGAGATTCCACCAGATCATCGGATACGTTCCGTTTGTACTGTTTTTGCATCGCGCATCTTGCGAATGATCGCACACGCAGCTGAAATTAATTTTTATTTATAGAGATATGATCGTATAGTTTTGCGGCGAGGACAGCTGATTCACTCGCGATAATTGTTTACCGGACAAAAAATGAAAGACTGTTCGTACTAACAGTTGTTTATTACTCTGTCACTTCAAGAAAGTCAAAACTACACGGCGTCAGATATGGGATGCTGCTACAGTCTTTGCAAAGAGGACACCGGACCTCAGGTAAAATGGAGAGAGGGATTGTTTTTTTTTTATTCTGTTTTTGAACAATTTTTTCGTCTCATCTTACTGACGCTGCGTAGGTGACAATCTGCCCAAAGTATCACACACCTACTTGATAACAGTGTTACGTATGATAAACATACATTATATACGCGAATGTTTTATGTTATGACACACACACACAATAAACATAAGATAATTGCTTTAAGATAGTTATTCTAGGATGCTATTTTTATTGTTGTTTTTAATTGTAAGTATCCCTTACAATATTTTTTGTTTGCAGAGCGGAGAAGTAAATGAAAGAACACATTTGCTAGTGGATCCAGTCAGTAATAATACAAATATATCTAGAGTACATAGGTGAGTTATGTCATTTATTTGTCTAGTTTGTTTTTGGATAAGATAGATTGTATATTGTGAAACGAGGAAGTTACAAGAAAAAACATATTTACTAAGCTTTGATGAGAAAGAGAGAAATATTAGATAGTCTACCAAATTTGTTTTTTTACTTTTGTAATATTTACATTTCATTTTTAAATACATGATTCACACTCTCAGTTTTACATACTTTCTCAAACAAGATTAAACAGAAGTAACAGAAGATAACAGTATTTGTTATCTTTTCTTTCAGTGATGATTATGTTAACCAATATGCGAGCTCTGTGCCTAAGAAGACGGATGAACAAAGTGCATTAAATAGAATACTGCATGAAACTGCAGCGTAAGTGGAATTTTTGTTTTATATTTCTGCTATTTTCTCTTACTTTTTTGTAATAATAATTTCTTGCAAGTTTTCCCTTTGAAAGTGAACTGTATTTTTTAATAGTAAAGTTGATTATTTAAGAAATCATAATAATGTTATTCTTTTCTTACAGCAATGTAATAGATGTAGGTGCATTAGACATACATAATCTTGAACAACACGAATACATGGATAGATCTCGCGCATACTCAAAGCGAATAGAATCTGGTAGAATAAAACTTCCAGAAAATACAGCTTGTTTGCTTAAAGATATACCTGCTCCGGAACGAATATTAGCAGCTGATCCAATTTCTGCTAAAGATGAAGAACTGGTAAGAAAAATTTTCTTTTTCCGTTTCTTGGTGAGACAGCGTGTAATCTAATGAGTTTAAAACACAGATTACAGAAATGCTCAACAAGGCTGTGACAGCACTAAGTGATGTAAAAGTTGAACACAAAGAGGATTTGGTTGTCCCATTTCTATCGTGATCTTTAAGTGTCTCAAACTAAGTTATAATCTCATCTTACTCGACTGGCTATGTGCAGAGAGAATTGTGTTATAAAAATATACATAAGAGATAAATCGACCTAATAAGTCCAAGAGTCTAGATACCATAAGGCAAAAGATTGAGAATATTGTGTAAAATAATGTATCGGATAGAATGTTGTACTATTATTGATCACTTGGATATGACACTGGCTTCATAATTATGAAATAGATATATACATGTATGTATACAGATTTCTCTTTTACTTAAAAAAATTTAGTGTTAAGATGGGTGCTATAGATTTTTTGCATCTTTTATCTGTGTGTATGTGTGTGTGGATGTGAAAACTTTCAGATAAAATTATTAATATAAGAAGTACTATTTTTTATGTAAAGGATTTATTTGTTATTGTAATGTTCTAATGATATACAAGACGTTGCACAAAATAAATTTGTATTAACGAGAAGAGAGATTTTATATGCATAAATCGAAATTATTAGCGTGTAACGGTGAATTATCTGTCATTTTCAAGAAAATTAATTTTAAAAATTTGTTTAAATTTGCACTTGATTGATGTAGATATTTCAATGTGACTGTAAAATTGAAACGACTGTTCTTACCTATATTTACAAACACTGACGTCCTTTGACGTTCTCTGTCAATTTTCCTGTAAGAGAATTTATTTACATGTGTATAAGTAAATCTGACCTTTTCAAAATCACTTTATTTTCATAAAAACGACCTATCAACACAAAAGTATTCTGTTTTCAAATTTACATTTGCATATAAAATTATCTTCTTAATTGTACTATTTATTGTAAGATTTTTTGCACTCATTGAGAGAGAGAGAGAGAGAGAGAGAGAATGAAAGAAAACTTTTTTTAAATGCTATTTTATCCAGTTGTGTTACTTTAATCAATTACTTCTAATCAAATTTTCTGTAAAAAACAAATGTAAAGTTTTGTCATTATCATATAAGATGTATAATATTGAGCAGAATTGTTGCTCAACTTTCATAAATAAAATATGTGAAAGTTGATCAAACAATTTGAGTGTAAAAAAAAAAAAAAATGAGTAAGAATTAACATTTTTAAAATGCATTATGTTAAAAAATTGCAACATTTTGAATATATATAAATAAAATCAATTTTAACATCTGTTGTTTGCCAAATTGATTGCTTCTCAACGAGTTTTTTGTTTTTAACTAGTTGATTTTAAAAGTTTTTGTGTGCATCGTTTCTTGTAATATAAAAAAAACGGACATAGAGTACATATTGGAGAAATTTATATTTACTCAAGCTTTTATTTACGGACCGGAAAGCAGCGATAGATTCTTTTTGACCTTTTTTCTTATTATCGAATTACGTACGATTGTAAAGCAAAAAGGAAAAAGGTCGGAACCTACCGCTGTGCTTTTCTATGAAAAATGCTCGAACACGTGCAACGGAATTTTTCAATGAGGAATTTCACGTAGCGTGTGTATGTGTGTATATATTTTTTAAACAGAGAAAATAATACAAATATATAATATGTAGATATTTCTTAAAGGTTTTTACGTTAACTAAGCAGCATTCTACTCTTATCAGCTTTCTCTTTTACGATTGTACGTTGAGATTAAGTTCTCTTATCGGGGTATTTTCCCCTCCCTTTCTTCTTTAGAATGCTCTCTTGAAAAGGGCGTGCTAAAGGTAAGAAAAATGTGAACGGAAGTCACAGTTGCAGGAAGAAACTTAATTTTTATCGCGTTTTACTTGATTTTTAATTTTCAACCGCAGTCTTTATCCGAAAATTTATTATTTATGCATTTCTTAGATCTATTTTCTGCTGTAGCTTTGTTGAAACGTCCGTCTCATACATACACACACAACACGCCGCGCGCGCGCGCGCGCATCCTACACACGCACGAGTTGACAAAAAGAAACGAAATGTATATAAGACATAGGAATTTTCTCGAACGTGTTCTATTGTGTCGAGCGTGAAAATTTGGCGTTAACACGATTTCACGCACACGCAGATGTCTTTTATTTAGTTGAAAAATACAATTGGCGTCGTGAAAAGTAATAGTTTGGTGGACGCGCGAACTTCGAACGAGCTTGCGGCGGAGGTGGGGGACGAAACACGTCGTTCAATTGGCCGATTGCGTTGCGGTGCAGAGGGGCATCGACCGGTCTCGGCGTCGGTCTGCCATCGGACTCATCGGACTGGCAGTTCATAGCGTTCAGTGCCACCAATACACAAGAGCCGGGGACTGTCTATCGCCGACCATTGGTCCTCGATTCACCGACCAATCATTGGGAAAGTGCCCACGAAAATATCCAATGTAAGTTCACAAATTATCAAACATCAGCCCGATACGCGGCACGGTCGCGCGCTCGCGTTCGCGATTAACCCCGATTTAGCGGGCGCGTTCGCGTTCCGTTCCAGCGCCTTCGCCAGCCTTTGCCGACGCCAAAAAAGCCCTCGTCGCACGGCCATGTTTGTCCAGAACAATATCGCGCTCTTACCGCATACGGCGGGAGTCCACGTTCCGCGTCCGATGGCGGTCAAATTTGCTCTATCGCGATATGATTGCGATCGAGCGTCGTTCCCGAAAACGCGGTTCGCGTTGCGTCGATCGCGGTCGCCGCGTCTGTTATGCCGATCTCTGCCGGAAACGCGGCCGAGGAAGCGTGCGTCGCAAAACGGTACTTGGTCGACTTTCGTCAGTTGTGCGTTTACACATGAGGACGATGCACGGCGAGCAACGAGCAAACGAACTCCAATATCTGTTTCTATTCTCGCGAAAAACATCTGCTTGTTATTGGCGCGCGATTTCCGCGCGCGATCGTACGCACGTGGGTCGGACGAGGAGACGATTCAGTGCGATCGCCACGTCGACACGGTGCACCAACACTCGTGTACGCTCTCAGCCTCGTGTCTCACCGCGATTTTAGACAACTCCGTATTATCACACGTATTATTTACCTGATGTATAAAGCGATAATGGCTTGGACAATGAAACATGATCGGTACGTTGCTATAGTAATAGATATATCTCTTGCGCACATCTTTTGGAATTTGAAAATTAACAATTTGCTGGTAAAATTAATTTTTTCAGTGTCCGTGTATCATGGAGCAGCTTAGCGAAGGACAAACAGTTGTGGTTGGAAGTACAGGAGGGACTGTACAGGTGGTTCAGATGGGTCAGGGTGGTCAGACTATGATGCTTCCACAAGCTATACAAGTTGCTGCGCCTAATGGACAAATTCAAGTAGTTCCAGTCTCCAGTTTAGCCAGTACTGGTCAGCAGATAGTTATTCAGCAGCCGCAACAACCACAGATTATTCAAACACCTGATGGACAAACTTACATATATCAACCTGTACAATTGGAAGGTCAGGTTCAGCAAGCTCAACCAACAGGTAAAATCTGCACACATGTTGATATAGGAAAGAAAAGAAACAAAAATATATACATATATCCCAAAAATTTGCTACAAAAAAGAGACTTGTCTTGAATTTTGATTTTATTTTGAGAATTTTTCTCTTCTAGTTATAAATCTTAATGGCAATCTCATGCAACTTGCCGGCACCACATCGCAAAGTACAACTGCAGCACCTACCACAACACCAGTACAACCTTTAGGTAGTCCTTCATCAACAGTATCAGGAGGAGGAAATGTTGTTATGGTAAATATTGAAAGTCATTTATATCTGTACCTGTTGTACATATTGACAACTCTGAAAAAAATACCAAATTTAATACAAAACTATAGCTAATGGGAATGACATAATTGTTAATGTGTTTTTTTATTATTTCTTAGTTATTTTTTATATGAAGTCTGAGTTTAAACTTCAAGCATCAATATTTATTTAGAAAATCAACATTATATTGGTACTTGGATGTTTAGTTTTTAACTCAGACTTCTGATTAGATTATTTTTTTATTTTGTAAGTAAATTTTTCAACAATTTGCAACAGTGATATTCGCTGGCTTTAAAAAGAATTATATAATAAATATAATTAACTAACTCTTGCGCTTTTTGTGATTTATATTTAGATGGTCCCAGGCAACAGTGGGCAAACACAATTTCAAAGGGTAGCATTACCCAATGCCGAACTTCTCGAGGAAGAACCATTGTACGTCAACGCAAAGCAGTATAGAAGAATATTAAAGCGTCGTCAAGCACGTGCTAAATTAGAAGCCGAAGGAAAAATACCTAAGGAAAGACCCGTATGTATTTTTAAATTTTTTTACACAATTTTGTATTTTTAAAAATACTTACAAAAATAAAATTACAAGAAATGTAAGAGTGAAGAAATAATTTAAAAAATAATTTATATGTCTAGTTTCTGATTGAACGTGTAAACAAGTTTTGTTTTACGTCTCATATATTTGGAAATAACATGAGCTTGTTGTTTGTTTCTTACAGAAATATCTTCATGAATCTCGTCATCGTCATGCGATGAACAGAATTCGTGGAGAGGGAGGTCGTTTCCATTCGGGTCAAGTAAAAAAGCGGAAGTAAGTGTTACTTTGTATTTACATAACATAAATATCTATTGTAAAAAAAAAACAATTTTAACGATGTCTCTCTTTCTCTCATTCTGATGAGTTTACTCATATAAAGGAATAAGAATTCCAGTAGCGAAAACTTTATTATAATAACATTGCAACTTTAGATGACACTGATAGCTGCATAGAGAAAAAGAGAGAGAGTTCTAAGAAAAATGATTTATCTTTGAACTTTCCGATGATAAGAGATTCACATTTTTCACATATTATTTATAGAATTTAGTTTTCCGCTTTCTTTTTCTTCTAAAAAAATTAATTAGATTATATTTCTAATACACACATTGTTTCTTCACTGTAGTCGAATCAGAAAAATTTCGATGAACTTTTGTCGTGTAACTTACAGCCAGGTAAAATATAGTTTTGTATGTGCGCCATCTTGCAGGGTTTTGTAAGAATAAGTTATTAGTTCTTACGAGTTTGTCTACAATTGCAGTATTAATTCAAAAAAATTATATTTGTTCATAATATATTTTACGCATGCACGCAGCGGTAGGCTTTCATTAATCTTATTATTTTTTTGCTGTTAGTTTAATACTGAAAAAGTATATTAGTATATTAGGGACAACAATAATAAGACATATTGACAAGAAGTTTTGTAATTCTCATCAGAATATAGAGATATGTGTATATCATGTTGTATGTCATAAAGAGAAAGTCTTCAATGTATTTAGTACTCTTGCAGCTACTGTACTACTTACAGATCTACTATTGATATTAAGTAGTAATATGTAAAAAACCATCAGTATACGTTACAAGGAAAAAAAAGTGATTTTCTAGTATTATAATTTACTACGATGATTACAGTGAAGAAACTTGACAACAACAAAAAATGAAATTTTTTCGCACGATGTACGTGTATATAAGGCATCTGGTTTGTTAATTCAATACTTGATACACATATATAAAAATATAAACATGCAAGCAATTCCCCTGAGACGATGTTTGTAGACCAACTTTTGTGTAATGTTACTGAAACATTATTCTTGTGTTTCAAATAAATTGAAACTCTTATATATACGTGACAAGAATGTTCTTATACATATATATATATATATATATATATGTATATGTACATGTATATATATTTCAGTATAAAACTATGAAATTAGATTAATAATTTGTTGCTCAATGTTCAAGCCTAATTGTATTGATTTTTTTTTCTCATTATCTTTGGATTATTATAATTTTGATAAATGCCTAATAAGAAATCAGATATATGTTTTAAATGCGCACAAAATTGAGCAACATAATACATTGTGGGGAATGTTTTGTAAATGTACGACTATTAAAATATGTAAATAATTAACACGAAAATAAAGTTTAAGTAAGCAATTTGTGGTACGTATGTGTACCAGTATAAATGTATGAAAGGTTTGTAACGGGGATTAAAATTGGTATTGTTTCGCTGAAGTGTTGGAATGATATTTGAATGTAAGGGAAGTAACGTAACAACTGTTGCAAAGCTTTTTGTTCTCAAGAAAAGAAACTTCGCTAATAATTCAGCGAAATTACACGGTATTTTAATCCTTGATCTGTACAGCTGTAATTGTAAGTACTTTAGCATATAATTTGATTTGTATTGATTATATAGAAGCGATGTTATATAAATGGAATCATCATTTATTGTACGAAAAATATGAATGAGTTTGATTTTCGAGTTATTTTTTATCTTTTTTATTTGCGATTTTTTGACACTTCGCACGCGAATATGGAACTTACGTCTGAACTGTTAAACTTTAATTTAAAAATTGTTCAGATTATTTTCAATGGGAGAGTCGAATTTTGTGTTTTAACGGTCGCATATATTTCGAAATACTCGCGTATTTTATGATGATTTTGTAATGACTTGCGATCTGACGCGTTCTTGTAATTCGGATGATGATTGTTGCATAATTTTTTCTCCTATAGCTCCAATTGTGTCGATATACTCGGAATTTCCTGTTCTACATGCAAAAGAGAAATATTATATTTCTTTTGTGTCTCTTTGCATAGTAAAATGACAATTGAATCGAATTTGTCTGAATATTTGTACAACTCTCACGTACGTAACGCGGAGAATGGCTCGTTCTGTAATATCGGGATCCAAGTTGTTACGTGGTTTGAGAGATTTTGGCCGTTTTAGCAAATCTTTCGTTGCGATCATCCATGGATTTCGGTACGAGCGTTTTTGAAGTGTTTCAGGTATCACCCAGTCTTCCGGCAGCTTAACATCTCTAACAACGTGATCTAAATGCGACCAAACGTTTATATTCAAAAACTTACACTGTTATAATTATAGAAAATAAAACGGGAACACACCAAGGATGTGTTTCAAAATTCTGTCAGTATTAAAATTTGTATAATATACGTAAAGTGAATTATAAGTTTTTAGTACTGGCAGTGAATTTTGGAACATAGCGCAAGTTATGTTGTCCGCACACATTTTTTATTGTATGATATTTATTATAATATGTTCAAAAAACGTATGATTCCATTTTATATATATATATATATGTATATATACATATGTATATACATATGTATGTATGTATCTAATATACAAAGAAGATTAAATAAAGACTATGTACGAGCAGTCAAATAGATGGTGAAAAAAGTAGAAATTATTGTCCAATAGTTTATTAATATAAATTATATAATTCAGAATCAAGAATTTATATAATTTACAAAATAAGGATTCGTGTGTGTGTGTGTGTGTGTTTGTGTGTGTGTGTGTAAAACAATTTGCATCGCGCGGAGCACAACAATCTCGAAAGACAATACATACACTTTTGCCGCTGCCTGTTGGAATACTCGTACACGGTCTTTGCTCCTTTATATATTAGTTTTATACTCAAAAGAAAAAAGAAACTAGCCGGATTTAATATTACAATATCATTTTCCATGTATATTAGTTGAAGAAAATATAATCTATAAGTTGTAAATAAGCGATAATGTAACCAAATTCTCTTGCCAAATTCCTTCAAATAATCCACTTGATACACGCTCCTCCGTGATATTTTCTTTTCGTGTCCTACGACATTTTCGTCTGGCACAATTTGCGGCAAAGTTTTTCTCAAATGGGGAAACTTGTCGCGTATCTGTTTTTTCCAACGATGTATTCATTTACAGTGATGTACAAACAAAACGTATGAATTATACACATCTTTACTCTGTTTAAGTTGTCCTCGGGATCTTCGCTCTGTTCGGTGTGAGGCAACAATTGATTTTCTAGTCGCGTGTTCAAATACTGCTTGTATGGTCCGCTCAAGACGTTAAAAGGAGGCGGACAATCTATCAACGACCTATACTTGGTTAATTTTTCAGCTTCTTTTTGTGGATAATCTTTCTTGTAAACTGTCGCAAAATCTCGCAAATCTTCCTCGATTTCCAATATCATTTTCCCGTTGTGTTTAAATCGAACAATTTATTTCTCGATGAAGTTTAGCAAGTAACATTGCAACGAATTTACTTTTTAAAGAAGTATTGCTGACGAAACGTGTAGAATCATTTGTAATATTACAGATGTTTATATATATATATATATATATATAGGATAATCGTTTATAATTTTTTTTGTTTTTGATGTGACAAAATTCATGAGAAAAAATACGATCAGAGTGCAAAATTAAAGTTTCGGAAAAGTTACTATTTAAACAAAAGAAAATGTCTAGAAATTTAAAAGCCGATTTTTAAGAAAAATATATATTTTTGTATGTAATTTCTCTTGAGTGAGTTGAGAGAGAAACTGTATTATCTAGATTTCGGATAGTTTTGTAAAATTTGAAAAAAAAATTACAGCAGCAATACTGTACAAGCATTGTTAATACAATTGTTAACATTATTGCTCTAACATTGTTGTAAAATCGATGATACTCGCTTTAAAACTTTGCCTAATGCTTTTCGTTAAAAAATCTAGGTCGAGTTACAAATATTGGGTGTACAATGTCGCCCGGTGAATATCTTGTGATACACAAGGATCGCCTGAATCGCCCGTAGGTAATGAAATCGGCAAGGTCTCCGGTAACTCATTATTTTAGATCATGCATAATACCGGACTCATATAATACCCTTAGGTACGATAACTTATATACTATAAATCCCAATTAGGATGAGAAATCGGATTTCTTGGTTGCGCACACTCATTACTTCTCTTTTCTGCGCTCTTATTTCTAGAATAACATTTCTCGCGCGGATTAAAGTTTTTTTTTTTTTTTCAAGAAATAGGAAAGCGTTATTGAAACTTTTGTAGACTATACGTCTCGGTGATATATCCGTTCTTTATCGTTGTTCGTTAATCTAAATCATTATTAACCCTAATCCTCTCTGTGAACGTTTTTAAATACTATCCTGTAAACCCACTTACGTCTGACGCGATTTTTTTATTAGTTGAAACGTGGCAAAAAAAATTCCGTAAAAATTCATGGGGCTTTATTCAACATTTTGTTTATTAAGGAAATAACATTTGGGTTTTTGATATAATTTTTTTTAGAAATTTTTCTAAATTATTGCTGAGTAGTTACTGAGATTTTCTCATTTTCAGAGAATCGCTCCGGGCATTAATATGTATCCGGGGTTTAGGGTTAAAATACTATGATTTTTTGTTACACATATCCCCGTACCGTATTTGTATTTTTCCCGTAAATGTAGAAGAATATATTTACTTTCTCGCACTTTCAATATAAGTTGCTATATAATTTAATTTACAAATTATTTTCAGATAAATGTTTGCGGTCTAATGTTTCCGTACATATTTTTTATTGTTTGTCAACAAACTATTTGCAAATCTAGCCGGTCGAAATCTCAACACTTTCAATCATCGCGCATTCGGGAACAAACGTTTGTCTACGCTTTTACATAGTTTGTCGTTTCATTCAAGTTTGCCGTGTAGCAGTTTACATCTCACATACACCACTCGCTTTGGAACTGAATAAACTAAACCTGCTTTCCGACTCAACAATGGCTACGCACAACAAACAAGCAATCAAGAGTGAACAGACTGAGCAATAATAATTGTTTCGCTTGCGAGAGAAAACCATATAGTCTGGCATGTAATATATTTTATTGCTTTTTGACTTATTTATTGTCTTTGTGCTAAAAAAAAAAAACAATTAAAAATACAACAGTGTGAAATGTCAAAGGTGAATGTCACCTTTGATATTTGAATCCTTATTTGCAAGGATTTAAAGTTGTCTCTCTATCTCTCTCTCTCGTGGTATTTAATTTTGTAAATCACTAAATATTTGTTTTATAAATTTGAAAATAACAATTTTACCGTATGAAAAAATAATTCCGCCGTAAATTCCACGAAAGAGAGAAAAGAGGATTACTTCTATTTATTATGAGAGCAAATATCGCATCTCGATGTGAAGTTTCAAAATTGGATTTAATTGTAATTATCACGCGCATATATTAATTTACACGTTAGAAAATTATATTTCACACACATACTGGCCTTATTATTTTTTCCATATATAGTTGAGAGCTTTTTACGATTTGTATAATTTATATACCTATTTGTTACAAATGTCTCACGCGTTTCTATTTTACCCTTCCTGTTTCTATAAGTCGTTCTTAAAATTTGCATGATGCGAAACTTACACCGCGACATCTGACATTTATCAAATCCTTATTTGCTGAGACAGCAAAACGCAGAGTATCATTTGTTTAAAGTTTTCCGAGGTCAGTAAGGAACAAACAAACGGACAGGCAAAGGGCCAGATAAAAAGAAAAAGAGAAGACGAGAGAAAGGAAAGTGTTCGGGTACCAGTTGCTTTGCAACTAGTTGCTCCTGTTGAAGAGTAGACGAGTTGGTCGAAAGCACAATCGAGCGGCAACAACTGCGGTAGCACCAGCAGCAGCAACCTCCTAATGAAACGATTTCACCCCCATCCCTCTTTCCTTGTTCAAAGAGACGGTTCTACACGCGTGGAGAGAATCTTGCGTCTAAACCAAAAGCTCAAGCTTCGCTTCTATGTGTCTTTGTGGGGGCGCATCGCCACGCCTCCCGCATCTATATAAGCACCGCGATCGTGGTAGGACTCTCACTCGCGCCCCAGTATCCGGTGAGAGCCGAGAGGGTGAAACTCCTTATCCGAGGAAGAGCGCAAAGGACGAGGCAGTAGACGTCGAGACTTTGCGTTAACAAACTTTTTGCGTTACGACTTTTTTCCGTTCGCGCCACTAAATTATCAAGTGATTCTTAGCGGATATGAGGTCCTGGATTCTATGGTGCTCTCTTCTGTTGGTCATCCTGGCCGCCAACAGCTTCGCCAGTCCCTATATCGACGACGGTGGTGAGTCCGGTGGATAATCCGGTTCTTTCTTGCAAGCTTTACATTATTCTCAACACAAACACACACACACAAACTCAAAGAATCATTCCATAATAAAGCACCAAGTATTAATTCAGGTTTTTCTTTTGCACGCTTGACAGACTTTCCATGTTAAACTTTGATTGTTATTTATAATATTGTGTAAGAAAGAAACTACAGAGGGAAATTATTTCTGTCATTTTATGTACACACATACAACTGGTATTTATTCTTTTGCATTTGTATTATTTTTTAATTCTTTAGCGTTTTTTAAAAAATCGTATATATATAATAAAAAAATCTTCTGTCTAAGAGCAAACAGACACGGTGTAAATAAACAAATTTTCGCGATATGATTTAAAAAAAAAAAGATACTTTTTGCTGTTGTTTATAATAGATTAATTTAATCCGAACAAAAGGTGAGAAAAAAGGCCATATGGAGTCCAGACACGGTTGTTGGTGTGTATATGTAAATTTATTAAATAATAAACGTTTCGACCCCGTGGTCTTCTTCGGTAATAATTTGAAATGATCATCGGAGAGCCGCAGCCGCAGATGTCTCACACAAGTCAGCAGAATATTACACCGCTGACTCCACATTACACACCGATAACCGTGTCTTGGACTCCATATGGCCTTTTCTCTCACCTTTTGTTTCATTTGTTTGTTTCATTTTAAAACGTGGAGTTGGATCACACTATTCATATTTTAATTTAATCCGTTTCTCAAAAATATACACATGTGGACTTAGTTTTGCGAAAAGAGGTTTTGATTTACATGTAAATAGAAGAAAAATATTTTTCTTAAATTTTGTGTATATGTAAAAATACTTTTATATATTTCGTTTATACGGTGTAAGCGCAAAGAAATCTATGACGCTTTTCTCGTAAATACGTAACATATGTTTGTACCCGTACAATTTCCGGCAACAGGAAACTAGGAGTTTTGTGTGGGACCAGAGTAGATTTTCTAGTAAATTCATACTATCTAACGGAAAAAGTTTTTTTTTTTTTAAACAAATTTTGCGACGTTCGTTGTGAGACTAATTTAATTTCTTGTTAATCAACGGACAAAAGTAACACACTTCGAAAAAATTTGCCCATGTGTAAACCAAAAAACTTCGCTTTTTTTTCTTTTCGATTTAAATATTCTAATTTATTTAGAATTTTTTCTCTCTTTCTCTCTTTTTACACAAAATAAAAAGTGAATATTAATAAAGCTTATAAACTATAAGCGCGCCTCGCTCATCGAATTACATTTTGAAACTCATTTAAACTTGCGCGTCAAGTTTGCTTAATATTTTAAAACGTCGCGTGTCATGTTTGACAAAGAGTTGTTTATAAGTTGTGTATAGGATTATGCGTGGGACGCAACAAAAGTTTCTCACAATTTATTTATGACTTTCTAACAAGAAATGAGATCCAAAAAACACAAGAGCTCATGATTCTGCTGACGTATGTTCGAGAGTTTTTCAAGTAAGTCGTGTTTTTTTTCCTTCCCCAAAAGTTTTAGCAAAGTGGAGACACTTGACTTTTTCGCGATAAAAAAAAGTTTATCTTTAAAATTCGGTTTTCTTCCCGAATCGAACAATTTAATTAAAAGTTACGTGTGTTTATTTCGGAAGCTACAATTTGTTAAAACTTGTTAGACATCTTGACGAACTGGAAGTCGTGTATCGCGCGCACTGACTATCGCCCAGTGGTGCGACGGAAAGTGGTGAACGACTAAGTGGTGCAGATCTGCGTATGATCGGACGCGTGCAGAGAAGAGCGAACGGATGAAGAAAATCGAACGAAATCGAATATTGTTAGATTCTTAGAGTGTTCTTCGATGTGAAGCCGACGTTTAACTAACTCGAACTTCCGTTCGAAACTATGTTCCGCGAAAGTTGTCCACACTCGTGGTGAAATATATCTACTCGTTCTCGGAATAACGTGAACCGGTTGTCACATCCGTGTAATCGCGAATTATTGCACAACTGCGTTCAACGTGAAAATTTGAGAAATAAACGTGGCTAAAGTTTTCGTGTAAAACCGCCTGTAATCCGCTGCAAACTCGATCGTTTCATCAGGACAATATAGAAAATAATGATGAAGAACCGCCGGTGCTTTAATGAAACCGTTATTCAGCTTCCGGCGGGGTGTCGGTCTCCAACGATTTAATTACGTGCGCGTCTGATTGCTTTTCGGGGTTTCCTTCAAAGGCATTGTAATTGTTTCGTTCGATTTCTCGATACAAATCTCGTAACGGACGTGTTCTTTGTTCGTTTCGTCGTTCATCTATCGGCCCGTTTTTTTCAATTACTTTGCTTTCCTCCTTGTATTTCGCGTATTAATGAGATGTGCCATTTTTCTTTTCTTTTTTTTTTATTAAGTTACAAAAAATTGCGACATATTATTTTGAAATATATTTCTTTCGCGTTTCCGCGCACTTTTGCCGGGACTAGAAAAAACGTGAAGGATGATAATTGCTGCACAACGTAACACATCCGTGCATTAAATTTTCGTTTATATATGAGCATATAAATGGTATTTATATGCTCATATATAAACGTGTGCGTATATAATACACAAGGTGCAACTGATTAAAAAAAAAAAAAGAATATGTTGAATATCTGAAACTACGCGATAAATAACGACAGCAATGTCACGTCGCCGTTGTCGTTGACAAGTTTCATTCTTCGGAAGAACAAACGTCAAACGCTGACTCGTTTTAATCAAAAATTTATTGGTTTAATTTACAAAAATTAGCTTCTCTCTGTTTTAGAATATTACTATTCGTCTCCGTGAAGGTCTTTTTAGGGTTACAGTGAAAGACATGATCCCATTGCTGAGAGTGAAAATAATTTTGCAATTTCCCGTCCCGCTGTACATTGTTGAAATAACAACACAGTATCCCTGGAGCATTCGCGAAAAGTTAGTGAGATGACAAGAGCGACGTAGAAAAAAAAAAAGAAAGGAAGATCTGCAGATTAGAAAACCTTCATCTTATGAAAGTAGCCGAGGGAGAGGAAAAAGGAAAAGACAAGAGAGAGAGAGAGAGAGGAAAAAGAAAAATAACGGATTGTCGTAATTCTGCGTTTCTCTACGAGCCAACAAGTCGGAAAGAATCACTCTCATCAAGATTAACTACCTAACGAGTATAAAATTGAGTATTTATCTTTTTTCTCTGAATTTTCTTCTCTCATTTTTCTACCGAAGATGCTCAACTTGATAACAAAACGCGACCGTAATACAATAATTTCGTTCAGATACGCGTATGCAAAGTTTCTTGATTAAAAATTTAAACTTTTAATTTTATTTGAAGATTTATTTGTTGTTACTCTCTTTATATATATTGTAGTGTTTTATTTTTATTTTTTTCGCTGTTCTTGGTGAGCGAATTTGAAGAAAGTGCAGGAACAAAATGAATAATACATGTTGCGTCGAATGTTACGGAAAGAAACTTAAAGAGAGAAATTTTCAAAAAAAAAAACCGAAAAAACGTACTTCGCTCTATTTGCTCCGAGACGGTGTAACGCGCTTTTTCTTTTTTTTTTTTCGCACAAGTCCCCGGAAAAGTATAACGGGATTTCGTGTAATGTGTTTAACGAGTCGTAATTTACTCTAGTAATTTCCTTTCTCTCTCTCTTTCTCTCTCCGACTACACTGCCGCGAAAAAAAGACGAAATTGCGCGATAACAAATAAAGGGAAACTAGAAATGTTGAATATACGCGTAACCTTCATTCATGTATTTCTGTGTCCTCCGTCTTTTTTCTCCAGAAAAAAAAAAATACTTAACGCATTACTGTTCATTAGGAGCATTCAGTCCTTCGTGAACTTTAAAAGTAGCTTAGATTGTACATAAAACACACAACGCGCACCAACGAACATGAAAAGACGTGCTTTTTCGATCGACTGTTTGCATCTCGGAATATTTACGGTTTTTTATTTGATGACAGATTTGCCTTCGTCAAAAAAAGATCAGACAGAAAAATATCCGCTTTGGTGGTTGCGCATTGAGTCGGAGATACACTCGCGACATTGTTCAGGAGACATTAACGTCATTGTGTCGCGCCACGTAGGAAAAAGAAAAGGGATATGCTCTTTTTATATTTTTGCTCTTTCTCCCCATCGACGAGACTTTTACCTGCAGATCTCGAACTAAAACAAACTATTCGTTTTTATTTATTTTCGCAGAAGAGACGGGCGAACTTCAAGGTGTCGATTCCTCGGAGTACGCAGACAATGCTTTGGAGAATCTGATTCGGGCAGCGCAAAAGTGAGTAGAGTTTCTTCTCGCTTATCATTTCCCTTGTTTTTTATTTCCCCCCCCCTCTTTTTTCAACAAGTTCCCACGCTTAGAGAATATAACATTTTTCCCCCCCTTTAATTGTTTTCTTGATTAGATGTTGCATAAAAATTGTGTATGTGCGTTTTTTATACACGCGCTGACATAACTGACATAAAATGTCACAAAAAAAGCCAGAGCCAACGCAGTTGATGAAATGCGCAAAACAATAATATAATTTAGATCACAAAATTTTTGCAAAATCCACAAGATATTACGCGTCGTTGCGTGTGAACGTAACGATTGAAAATTGAACAGTTTCTCTTTGTTTCTTCGCAACAATTTTCTTCCCCCCCATTAATTTCCCCCTATATATTGATGTCTCGATGTTGCAAAAAGATATTCTCTCGGTTCCCCTAATTTCGAGTAGACGTACGTTGCGTCTGTCATATTTTTATAGGCGAAGTTGCATAAGGCGCGGCGGCAATTGCGATCACCGGCCGAACGATTGCTGCTACAGCTCCAGCTGCCGTTGCAATCTGTGGATGTCCAATTGCCAGTGTCAGCGGATGGGTCTCTTCCAGAAGTGGGGCTAAATAATATCTCCCTCTCCCCCCTCCCTCCTTTCCACTGCTCTGCTGCTCTCTAGTCTTTCTACGCTTGCGCCTTTCTATCTCTCTCTTCTCTTCATTTCTCTTTTATTTTTCTTTCCGATAATACCCATAGCCTTCTTCGAAGAAACTATTTCGTTCAAGCTCGGACAACGTTCCTCGCCTCTCGCACAATATTAGCCCACGTGACCAACCTGTCCCGTGGGATTAATTCCAATTCGTCGTCTTCAACGCTCCGATTATAGAACGAAGGCCTCAATGATACGCTTTGACATTCCTTTCTTTTTTTTTTCTCGCGCGTTTTCTATAAAGAGACAGAGAGATTGGCTTTCGGAAGATAATAGCAAAAATGTCACGCTATCGAAAAAAAAACCCTTCGCGCGATATTTAATTTCTTAATTTTTCGATCTTCTCTCTCGAGATGCAGTCTTTGTCACATCTACCTCTCTCGCGATATATTCGATATACCGGGATCAGCGCTGCGCCGAATATTTGTGGTCAATAACCATTTTTCTTTTCTCTCTTAAAGAATAATTTTTTTATTGTACATATTAATTATTTTTTATTCAAGAAAAAATTTGTATATTACATTATTGTTATACATTTTTTTATTCTTTCCAACGTTTCTTCTTCTTTCTTTGAATCCCTCTCTCCTTTGAACTTCCCGTTTTATCTTCATTTTTGACGAAGGTCGTCGTCGAACTGAAGCTTGGAAATGGCGAGCGCAAGATAGCAGACGACTTGTACCGATCGACTGTTTCCTCAGCTGCTGATCGAATCTTCCGGGCGAGACGCGTCAGGAACACGACAGTCGCGTGAGAAGATGATACCGCAGCCGCGCGATTTTTCACATTTTCTTCTGACAAAAAAATAAGTTTCGGAAAGTATCCCAAAAAAATTTGTTTGCCGCGAGACAGTTGCTCACCCTGATATATAAGTTTCTGTATTTAATTGTCGGCAACACTTCAGATTTCCTGCGTAAAATGTATGCGTTTAAACTTCGCTTTTATTTCGTTACGACAAACCGCACATTCTCTACATTTCGGAGAGAAATGTATCGCGTAACAATGTATAAGTAAAGAGAAAACAATCAAAAGAGTGACACATGAAAGTTAGTGCGTTGTCAATATATCGTTTGCTTGCTCTTTTCGACGACCCTTTTTCTCGACGGATCTCTTCAAAAAGTTTATTCGCACGCGGAGAGGATCCGCAGCTTGACTCGTGCGCATGTATACAACAACGTTGAGGAAATCTCGTATCTGTCACGAGAAATATCTTTTTTTTTCTCCGACGAGTCAAGTCTCCCGAATCTTATCTATGTTTTGCTAACTTCGCAATCCTTCTCCGAACCAGACGAAGAATTAGGAAAAAAAAAAAAGACGTTTGCGCGGAAATGCGCAATGACAAATTACAGGAATTACCGTGTCTTCCGATTGGAGATTTATTCCCAGCCACTATCGCCAATCGGATCGCCGGTGTTCCTCGGTCAAACCGTCAATTCGTCGTGAACGATTGCGAGTAATCGATAAGGTGTATTAAGGTGTATAATGAGAAGTTTTCTCCGAAATTCTTCCGGAATTTGAATTAACCGACGTGAAGAAGACGTGAAATTATCTTTACAGTCGCCAGAGCAAACAAATTGAAATAAATTAAAATTATTGTGTCTGTGTCTAAAATATATATTTGCGGCGATTTGTTCTATCTTGACGGTGCGTAAATAAACTTAGATATTCTCCCAAAAAAAAAAAAAAAAAAAAAAAAAAAAACAAACATATGTTACATGTGTGTATATGCATACGAATTATATCAGAAATAAATATTACTAAATAATATAGATGTTATGCATTGTATCCGAAAGGTGGATGTACACGCGTACCGATATATGTATATCTATATATATATCATGGAAATATAATATATATTATATATGTACCCAGAGAATGTATTTTTTCTCCTTTCTACACTCGCCTTTCCCACGGCGTACTGCGCCATTTATTTTTATTTCGAGAGGATTTGACTTTTCCCCAAATAAATTAACACAATTTTGCACACAATTTATATTTGTAAATTAACAAAATAAAAACAATAACATTTTATATTAAGTACACATTAGTGGAATTAAGTTTCCTTTATGGTTTTATTTTTTTTTTTCATACGGTCTATAAACGCAATTCAAGAAAGTTGCCGATATGTAACTTTGCTTTTGAATTATATCTTATAGATAAAATTAAAAAAAAAAAAAAAAACATTTGGAAACATAAACACAAACTAAATTCTTTGTAAAAGAGGACTGAAGTTTTTATATTATATTGTTTCGAGATTTGCAACGATAACTGACTGTTTCGTAAAATAAACGAATGCCTGACAAGCTGGGCTCCAAAAAAAAAATACTCGAAAATAAAAACTTGTAAAACAATGTTAAGTAAAGAACATGAAAATATGATATAAAAAAATAAATAATTTTTATATATTACTAAAATATAAAGTAAAATATTCTTCTACACATCATATATATTTTCTCAACTCAAATTGAACATCTCTATGTTCGAGGTATTTGACGCACCTTTGGTGCAAAATGTTTAACATGTATAAGTGAGAGGAGAAATAGCTTTTTTTTTTTATACAGTTACTCAGTCAATTGAGAACCTTCAGAGTCACGATGACCTCTTCCTTGTCAGACCGACGAGGCAACGTCATGCTAGACCTGCGGGGTCAAGTAACTGGATCGTGACGTACGATTTAACTCGCAACATGATTTCCTTGCCGTGAAGGATTACCCGTAAGACACACACACACATACACGTAACATTATTCACAATTACTTGTAAAACTTGCTTACTTGTCTTTTAAGTTTTCTTATGTTTTTCGTACGTATTTCTCTCAGAAATTTTGAAAGTTTAAATAAAGGAGAAAGTTACATATCTAAAGTATTCATATCTAAAGTTTAATTGCGTTTCAGGAAATTCTATCAAAAGCTTAGAAACTCGGTAACTATTGGCACACACCTTTAGAACAAACGCTATTGTATAGATTGTATCGTTTTTGCCTCTAAAGTCAATAGTTTCGGCAGTGTAACCCGAGATTAAATGCCGCGAGTGTATAATGGAAACCCTTCCGCTTCATTCAATTTCGTGCAAACGCAAATTAATGGCGCGATAGCTTTTGCGGTTTCCGGATATTGAGCGTTTGGAAAAATAAAACAAGTTTTATTGCTCGTAACGAAATAAGAGTGTCATTATTTTTAATACAGTCGAACCTTCTCCCGACAGTTACGACGATCGAGACGAAAGAATCCAAACAGGAATGCAATTCGTGTAAGGCCCCGAACACAATAGACAAAATATTCCATTAATTAATTATTCCAAATTCTTATTTTTTAATTTATGACACATTGATTTGTTCTATTTTCTTGTTTGCGAAGAAATAATTCAAATTTCTTATTTAATATTTATTCCTAATATTTTGTGCTCAGGACCTAACTCTTTGGTAATACTCTGCGCGACACACACGTAGTGCGTGAGCGGATTCGTGAATAGGCGCGAGAAAATTGCGCGCGACAGAAGAGAAGAAAGGCGATGGTGCGGAAAGAAGAAGGTAATAACTGTCGAGAAAAGAAAGCCGTAATTGTAATAAGAAGATTTGACACTGTAGTGCGTAGATAACGACACGCGTCGACGTTTTATTTTATTTTATCCGCACTTGGATACGTCACATTTTATTTTACTTTTTATCTTTTCACATCAATATTGTTCTTACGGAAGAAGACTGACGTACAAAAGTAACGAGCTACGGGATCGTCGCGGGTTCTGGTTAATCAACGTATACATCTCTAAGGTCGCGTAGATCTCGATCTCGATTTCGTGCGAGAGAAAGAGAAAGAGAGAGAAAAGGTTAAACGAGTTAACCCTGCAGAATCTCGGTGACCTCGATCCGAGTCGGCTTTATGTAATAAATAATATCTTCGTAATTTACGAAGTGCTTGGTCGTAGAATATTCTTAGGATCCATTTTACGCGCGTGTGCGTGTGTGATATATTGAATCGTTTGGTCTTCGAATGGTCAAAAAGTGCGACCCTCTTTTGACAAATAATATATTTTCAGAGCAAGCGAACAAAATTGAATTCCATAAATTGAACGGATTTTAACCCTCCGATAAGATAGACTGGGGTCTCCTACACTCACCCAAAAATGTCAAACCGGTATCTTTAAGTAAAATTTAGTTTTTCTTTAAACGCTTATATCTTCGAAATACTAGTTTTTCCATTTTTTTTTCTTCTTTTGTGACGCAGAATTGTTCAAACTTTCGATTCAAAAGAAAGAAAGAAAAAAAAAGTTGATTTTTCGCGGAGATATTCGATTTTAAAATCACGCGTGGGTCTCATAGACCCAGTCTGTCCAACTAGTAAGCGGAGTCTGTCCATAAAGAGTTAATATTCTGTGATACAAAGTTTTGATTAAAAAAAATTACGTAACTCTTTTATGAAAAATGATGTGACACGAATAATAATGAGGAGATGCCTGGTTGAAGGTTCGAAAATAAGAATCTAGTGGTTTAACGAAAAACACTTGCAACATGTATGAATATAAGATATTTTTTTACGTGGTAGCGCGTCGGCCCTGTTGACTCAGCTTTATTTACCAAGTATGTTGGTGTCTTCGAAGCATGTATTATGTGGCCTCCGAGGTCTCGGTATGTCGCGTTGCGTAAGTGGAATTACTGTACGGGCACAAAATACGTAACCTTGGGGAGAGCAGACCACAAGCGGAGACAAGCATCGTGCCTCTGCCTACGGCCTGACGTCAGTTACCAAGCACGAATGACAACCAGAGGAGATAGAAACACTCGGTGACAGAGAGAGCAGTTACTTGTGATATGACGATGCACCATATCTAGGTCATAACACCTTATGACGAGATGGCTAACACATCATATTGATTTAATAAAACCAAATAAGACGCCAACTTCCAGTCAGCGTTTGTCACGAAGTAACGTAAATTGTTGAAGCTTCAAAAACAGGATACGCGTTAAAAAAAAACATTAAATTGTCTTTGACAATTTAATGTTTTTTTTAAAACGAGAAAGTAATTAATTTAATCGAGTGCGTCCTACATTCTCGTGATGTTGGTTGGTAGTGTGAAACTACGCAGGACAGTTCTTTTCGTAATTAGGTCGAAAAAGTCCAGATGACCCTCCAGGTGATCACCGAATAAAAAGCGATTCGCATTCGAGTTTTACGGTTTCCTCGCCGTTCATCCGATTCGACGTGTCACGGTAGCGCACGACATTTCGCGGTTTTGCGCTTTTTCCTTCCGTTCTCCATTCGGATCAGCGCGCTCGGGATTTATTGCGCCGCGGAGAATACAGCGTGTCCCGTTTAATGTATATAGCTACGAGTTTGCGAGAGAGAGAGAGAGAGAGAGAGAGAGAGAGAGAGAGCTGCTGCTGCAGCAATTGCAGTGCGCGTTAGAAACTGTAATTCCGCAAAGATACGCGCTTCACCACGCCCTCGATGATGTGATAAATATAACACACTGCGGGGTTATCAATTAAAACACGCGGAAGCAGGCAGCTGCTTCTTAGAGTCGTGAAGCGATTACGAGCTTATTTAGTGGCACGTCCCTCTGATGCACATCATATTATTGACTCCTCGGTGCACGCCTGTCGCTAATTACCCTCCTGTGTTCCGCACGCCGTTATTAATTTAAATTACCCGCCCCCACACCACCGGGCGGGATATTCGGTCTTATACAAAGACGGATGGATTATCTATCTAAGCTGTTAAACGGCCAATGACATTCTCATTACTAAAGTCGCGAAACAATAACGTCGATTACATTTCTGCGCCCTGCTGCGCGCACGTTGTCACGTTCAATAAAGATTATGTGTGTGTGTGTGTGTGTGTGAGCTCGTCCGATTATTTTCTGACACATTCTTCCTGTGACGTTTTGTGTTGTTGTATGTGTGCGCCAACGCCTCAAGCGAGACAAGTTACAATTTCTTTTTTTTTTTATTTTATTGGCTTATAATATCGTTGTATGACTGTAAGAGATATTGATTGTATGTAATAGAATTCTCTCTTGGGATCATAAAACCGAGACAGCTCTTTGAGAACTTTACCGAGTTCGAAACATGAGTAGGCTGAAATCCAAGGGGGAGAACAGAATATCTCGATAAAAGCGGAAGTTCTCGCAATTTAAGCAGGTTTGTGTCTCCCCAACCGAGAGGTGTGCTGCGCTGTGTGTGTGCGCGCGCGCGCGCATGATAATCTCTACATGTGCGCACTACGCGAACATGTCGATTTCATTCTGCAGAATCATTGCGCGATAACACGAACGGATTGCGCGTAGCAATAGAAATTTTATTTTTATGTCAATAAAAAGAAAATATTTGATATCTATTATACAATTAAAAGATTTTAGAAAATATTTCACCGTATCAGAAGAGAATTCGAGTGTTTGTACATGATTTATCGCACCACTCGACGAAACTTGTTCGTAAAAAATGTATTTGCGAAAGGATTTTCCGCGCAACAACCGCGCGGATACGGTATTAAATATTTATCTACTAGTTTTGTGCCGATTCTATCAGCTGCAGGAAACGACACAGTTAGAGTCGACTTTTCGCATACCGTAGAACATAATTGCGCATTTAACTATTTTAATGGCGTTCTCGCTCCGCGAGTTACAATACGACGTGACGCATCAGTAAACAAAAGCGTCGTTGCAGCTTCAATTAAACCAAACGCGACGTAGATGAAATATACTCCATTTCCTTTACCTGTAAAGATCCTCTAAACATATATATTTACGTATTTTAAATAATTAATAATGATAATTGACGAGACAAAAATTATTTCTACCTTTACATTTGTGAATGTTAAATGTGAAAAGAGTTTGACTCTTCAAATATTTATATTATAATTATATAAACAGATGTAAAAGGGAGGGACAACAATACAAGACGAAAACAAGATGTTCGTGTTCACAAAATCTTGTTTTTCTCGAAGTTAAACTATACACGTTTCGATCCTCTAACTTCGATCTTCTTCAGGAAATGTCTGGGGATCAAAGTAAAAAATAAGAAGAACTCAGTTATTTTACATGGCTGTTTATAGATTAGAAGTCAATCTAGCTCTGGTGATAAACTCGATGTCAAAAACACGCGACAACTGATAAAAGGACTGGAGTTCTTCCCATTTTTACTTTTAATCCAGACACTGAAGAATATTCAAGTTTATATTCGATCGAAACGTCTGTAGTTTGACTTTGAACAAACAAGTTTTTCAACACACGAAACATCTTGTTTTCGTCTCGTACTTTCTTTCCTCCCTTCTACCTGTTTCGCGACTGGAAACTTACAACGAAAACATAAGCAGTAACGGTTATCAGTAACGTATGCGAAACACCATGTCTGTCGGTTACGCTTGTAAGAGAACCGTTTATTTGAAATTCGATTTATTCACGCAAAGATCTTGCAGTTTCTTTAACACAATTTTTTCGCGACGATATTACAATGTCACCTATATTACTTGTTACGTACAATTGAGGACTTACTGGTGTGACCGGCGATTTGCAAATGCTACTGCGACTAATTTGTGTGACTGACTGACTCTCTCTATTTGACGGCAGCTTATGTAAGCCTGGCATCGGCTGTTATTTACCGAAAACAATGCAAATAAAAATTCAAATATAAATTATTTATTCAAAGGTGCTGAATGATGCAAAGGAAATAAAAAAGATTGTAGAGGAAAGATCGTAATTTTTTTGAAAATAAAATATGCATAGAAAATAGATAAGATTGTAATTCGGGAATGCCATGAGATAATATGGACTGTCTGATATGTAGTTAGTGGTCACATACTGTCCATTTTTAAAATCGTTAAAAATAATTTCAAAATAATAATTTTTTTTTAAATTTTTTAATATTTCGCGCTGCAACGAATATTGCGCGATATTAATGCGATTGCCAAACGGAAGAATGATTTTTCGGTTTTTGAAAAATACGGCGAGAAAGAGAAAGAGAGAAGGGGAGTTAAAGAAGACAGAATTGGGGACTTGACTCGAGCGCGAGCGAATGTAAGCGAGAGAGCCGCTAAGTCATGAGCGAAGACGACGTACATACGTGTGGAAGTGACAAGGCGTATATGTGCAGGAAAAGCAGAGGGGCGAGCAGGAGAAACGGTGCGACGAGGAGGAGCGATGGAGATAGATAGCGCGGCGAGAGGGAACAGAGAGAAGAGACGGCGTGCGCGCGCGTCGAGGCAGCCCGGTCTCGCCGGTCGGTATCGAAGTTTAGTACGCCGTGCAGCAGCGCGCAGGCCTAGCGTACAACGTATTGCTCGGTTCTCTCTCTTCGTCGTCTCCTTGTTGCTCTCGCGCGTTGTGCCCACGCGGCGTGCCCTCTTTCTCTTTCTTTTCTTCGGCGTCCAACAGCGCGCTTTTGCACGCACGCTCCGTGTAATTCCTCGCGTACGTACCGTACGTATACGTGTCGTACGTGCGTGCATAAATGCGCGCGCGCGCGCATCGATCAGTAGTACGCAGGTACAAACATAATTCCGAGCTTCTTTTTTTTTCCGCCTGCGTTACGCGACCCACCTTTTCCTGCGTGATTTCCGCGCGTCACGTAAGTGGACGCGTCGTGCGAGCGAATGCGCGTTTTTCCCCTCCCTCCCCCCGTGTGTCTGTGTGCGTGCGTACGATTCGGATTTTTGCGCGCGAGTGCGTCGAGCGGGCAGCGGCAGCAAGCAGCAGACAGGTATACGTGCGAACGACAATCCGTGATCGGCCGTCACGCCGCGGCGCGGCCACCTCGAATCGACTTTCAACAACGTGGTGAGTAGTGGTGTGTTGTCCTCTTCGCTACGTATCGTACGCGCCGAAAAGTTAAGATCGAGGACAGAGCGAGCAGAGTTTTCTCTCTGTCGAATCTCGCGTATGAGACAAAGCGCGTCGCGGGAGTTTTGTTTTGCGCGCGACCTAAATACACGATGGCACGGTGACACGGGGCGAAAGTGACATCGACCGCGGAAAGAGAGTTCCGGATCTTCCGTTACGGGAAAGAGCGGGAAAATTGAGCGATGCTGTGACCGACGAGTGACAAAGAGAGAGAGAGAAGAAAGAACGAGAAAGAAAACGTAGACAGATGAAGGAGCGAACGAAGCGTTCCGAGCTGCAAACCGTTGCGAAACTTGTCGGGCTTGAGACGTGGCGCGCACGAAATGAAGCGAATATATCCGATCGATAACTATAGTGGCACTATAGTCGTCTACACGTTAAACAGCGAGCGATTACCAGCCACTGATCCAACCTTACCTAACGGACACGCGTGACCTCCAGAGCGGCGCGGCGGATAGACAAGTTCGCCGAGCGCCGATCTCAGCTCTCCTCAAGAAGACGACGACGATGATGTTGACGATGTAGAGGAGAAAGTTGACTTCGTCGTTTTTTCATCCGCGGAGAAAAGAGCAAAAGATTACACGTTACAAGAGACAACGAAGAGAGGATATCTCTTCGGGAGAAAACCGAACGTCGTTAACGATGAGACGGTGACCGTCGAATCGATCGCCGATCAACGATCGATCCAGCGCGCGCTATGCGCGTTCCTCGTCTCGCTGGAATCACATCTCGACGAGAGAGAGAGAGATAGAGACAACTAGAGGAACCCGGCGAGTGAGCGAAGGAGAAGAGAATAAGGAGAGCAAGAGATAATCAAAGGAAGGACGAGAAAGAGAGAGAGAGAGAGAGAAGACATCTTATTTTTAGCAGCGTCGCACGTTGGCAAAAACCGGTTCTCCGAAGGGATCCGATCGTCTTCTCCGCCAAGGGTTTCCGAACGAGGAAGATATAACACGTATGCAGATGATAGAGGCGTGTTTGTTGTTTTGACGCTTCGGGAGGGAGAGAAATAACGAGAGATAAAAAACTCAAGAGTCGCTGCGAGACAAAAACTGCGTCGAGCACACAAAACATTTAAAAAAAAATAGCACATATGACTAATACAGAAATTAAATAAAAGACAAAACACGTATCCGCGATGAGACACTCGATGTGATACATCCGCGAGCGGTGTCTGTGTGTGTTTGTGCGTGTGTGTGTACGCAACATACACGAAGTGCGCAGGACAAAAGGAAACAACAACACGGAACGGTGGAATTCACTTCACCCGATACGCGTGATTCCTCTCTCTCTGTCCCACCACACCTCGCTCGTTCCCTTCTGTCTCTCACCGGCCGGTCGTATACTTCATCATCTCTCTCTCTCTCGCCTCGTTCCTTCTCGCTCTCACGAGGCACGGATATCGATTGCATGCGTGCGACAACGCGGCTAACGCGAGATTCGATTATCGACCGCGACAGCGAAAACGACGACGAAGACGAGGAGGAGGACGACGACTCACCGCGTGACTTTGCAATTAAAAAAAAAAAAGGCGACCTGACACCAGATGGTACCGTTGGCTCTCCGATAGGAAGTCAAGGACTCGGCGCCGCAACACAGACGGAGGATTGAAAGACATTTCTCGAGGATGAGCTCTCATTGCCAAAGAATCGGTACGAACAGTTTTTAAGGAGAGATAAAAACGCACGTGTTACGCTAGTCCGCGATGTTTTTTGACGAATTCGCGAAAGATCGATAGTTCGATTTTGTCCCAACGATACAAGAGTTGAAAAATCGATACTCGCGTCGAACCGCGTCGGTTTCTCGAACTCGAAGCGTTTTATTTCCGATCAAAAAGTCGGTAAGCTGTAAAATTTCAAAATCCGCCTGCAATAAATTGACATTCACTTCCACAAGAGGCGCGAGAGAAACACATCTTTATATTCTACAAATAATTCTACTACTTTCCACCGGTTGAGAATCCCCGAGTGTCGCCGATCTCACAGTCGGCTTGCAGATCGTTTCGGCAACGGATGTTGTAAATATGAGCGACGCATCGTGAACGTTCGGAGAACCAACAAACGGCATGAAGAATGGCAGCCAATCCGTCAAACAGTCGTCAGGGCGTGAGGGCAGTCGCCACGACGACCACCGATCCGCAGCGGAGCGAAAAACGCGCCGTCGCGGCGCGGAGCACCGCGGCCGCTCTGGCCCTGAGCATCGTCGCGCTGGCCATCCAATCGGTAGCCACCGCGATTCCTACCTGGGGATACTTCACTAATCCTGACGGTGAGTCACTTTCAACTTGGCCACAACAGTTTGATTAATTAAAAGCCCCGAGCCGTACACGTGACTCACGTGGCGGCTACTGAATTTTTCCTTCGCCGTTTCTTGGCACACAATCTCGAGCGCGTTCGTGTTTGTTGTCGATAAATATTGTACTTTTAGCTCGTTTGCGAATATTTGAAAAATTACAAAAACGACGGACTGATTGAGGCGGAAAGATAAAAAAAATCTTGGAATTCTACGTGATCGGTTTGATTAATTACGGTTGATTGCGCGTCGCTTATTTGCGCGTCGGACGCTTTCATCCTTTGCGGTTGTCGCGTCCGGCTGATCTTTGCCAGTTAACACATTCTATGAGAATTTTCTTGAAACTTATGGAAATAAGGAAAAAAGACGAATTGATTGATTGATCGATTGAGTGATTGAAAGCTTTATTTATAGAACGCTCTGGAATATAATCCCGTTAAGCGCAAAGAGTAACTCTAGTAAATCATGAATTTTCAAATTGTTCAGCAAAAAATACAATCAGAAAAAAAACTGAATAAAATGCAAATCTACGTAGAAAAAAAATAAAAAAATAAAATACAAAGCTCATAAACATTAAAAACTGAGTAAAAACAGATGTAATAAAATACAAGAAGAAAATAAAATTGAAACATTGAACACTAAAATCGAGCAATTGGAGCAAATTGAACGTTAAAAAATATTGTTAATAAATATTGAGAGAGAGAGAAGATATTGTTTATCAAATTATATATATCGTTTACTAACGAGCAATAATTTACGAAATGCCGAGTGTAAAATAAACTTGCATGCCTCATCTGGCACACGGATTTCTCGTGAGATGATCGATAGTTGAGAGTCTCTCATCTGTTTGGTGCCTTGATTAGTTCCAAGCGCATAACGGGATCGTCAAAAGTTGCCAGACGCTATTAGATTTATTTTCGTATACTTGAAATGAACATGCGAAATTCATCGTAGCTCATAACTCGACCGACAAGCACGCACGTATCTTGAATAATATTACGACCTAAATAATACGCACAAGTTCTACGAATTAATTAAAGATTGTTATTAAAATTGTACATGCGACGGTGTGTACAATCGCAAGTTTAAAAACCTGAAATGCGTTATTATCTATTTTTTTTTTTTTAATGTGACAATAACGTGTTCTACTTTTTAATGCGATAATAATTGATTATGCGCGTTAAATGTATTTTTAAATATAATTTTTCCCCGAGGAAAAAAAACATCGACGACGCGTCGTCATCCTACGTCGTGTGTCAGGAATGCGCAGAGTTATTGCGCGAGTCACGTTATTTTTCGCGACGCGGCGCGGCGTCGCGTCGTCATCGAGAAAATTTCAATGACTTGGCGAAGCGCTTAAGTAGAGCGTGTTAAATACGCTCAAAGAGTCGAGGGGAGAATGGAAGACAAGAAACATACATTTTCTCCGTTCATTCATATCACAACGTCACAGTCTTAGCGGAATTGAAACGCGATCGACCGCGCAATCTTCGAACGTGCAATCGCGTCTTTAACGAGCGCTAAAGTCCAACCTAATTTGGCGCGCACACACACACCTTCTCGTACATATAGTATGTAACATAATATATATCGAGCTAATTAATTTCAGCAGCGGCAGCACGTTATTACAGCCGCGCTTCTTTTTTCTCGCTCGTGCTCTCATCAATCGGTTTTCTCTTCTGAGGCAATGGCTAATTACCGGCCGGCCGGCGTAATCTCTGTCTTCGACTTCAGCAGCGCGTGTTTTCCTCACCGACCGCTTAGTTTTCACAGAAGAGAGAGGGAGAGCAAGGTGTACTTGTAAAGTGCCATCATAAACTCGGTTCTTTGCGCAATCGCGTTAATGATGTTTTCTTCAGCCTGGTTAACGAGATCAATTTGTCGCGCGCGTGTGTGCGTGTGCGACCACAGTCTTGTTTTATTCCTCCACCGTTTGGAGTACGTAAATGTGTGTCAGGTTCTCTGCGAAATGTCCGTTTTAATAAATTTATGAATCTTTCAAGAGTCGATTCTCGCAAATCATCATTTTGTGCGATAACAACCTTCTCGAAGAAGAGACACAAGAGGCCTCTTTACAACACCGAGAACACACCGTTTCTCTCTCTTCTTCGTGCCACGCAAGAGACGCGTGTAAAAGCACGTCTCTCGTCGCGACGCTCATTATCCATTATATCCCGCGCGTAATGTAAAAGCGCGTTTCAAAGAACAACGATGACGGGATGTTGCTCAACAACACACGCCATTGCGGCTCGGAAACCAATATCACGCGGTTTCCTTGTGCTAAATGCAACAGTACACGTAATTTCTCATATATACGTGATATTCCGCGCGTAGGTGAAGTCGCACGTAATGTGCCGCTACGATATCGCGCTCGCGCGCGCGCGCACGTAACTTGTACCCGCCTGCGCAACCGCTTTCTGTCGCGCGATCGCTTCAACGGGATAATCTCGCGGAGAATGCACGTAGGAATATTCCGTACTGAAATTTCGAGCCTACCCGTCGTGCCACGTGTGTGAATGTTCCCTACACACGCGTGATTCTCATCGTTTTCCCCGTCGCCATTGTCCGCGGGACTCTCCGCTTCTTCTCTTTGTATGTGTGTGTGTGTGTACGTATGTACGTGTGCGCGCATATCGAGGAGCATCGCGCAGAAAAGAGAAATAATACGACGACCGTGCGTCGACTTCCTCCCCCCGCCCGACACGAGAAAAATCTCCGGGGAATAAAGTCGCTCACCGAGAAGAGAAGAAAACGCGCTCCCACACTCGTCGTCGTTCGATAAACTCGTATAGTTATACGATACGCGCGCGCACGCACACACACTTGCGCAAATGCAACACGTAAATACTTCGGTACGTAGCAGGTGTTTACCGCCATATGTTGCTGCCGCTAAATATTGAATGCGGATGTGGATGCGCATGTGTCTGCAATACAAAAACTCTGTACAGAGTGTGAAATAAATAATGCAATTTGAAGGACAAGAACATCCGTACGTGATATACGAGACGATTCATTTTTTTAAAAAGCTTTTTGCTCATTTTGTTAATTTAAAAATAAAATTAACCTTTCGCGTGGACTGACATCGGTCCATCAGACCCATCCAAAAATTTCAAACCGGTGTCTAATTGAAATTAGTTTTTTTTTGAACGCTCATATCTTCGAAACTATTGCAGATTTTTTTTGATCGACGCAGAATCGTTCAAACTTTTTAAAAATTGAAAAAAAAAACTGAAAAAATATTGATTTTTTAATTTTTTGAAGAGATGTTTAATTTTAAAATCACGTGAGTCTCACAGACGCGGGGTCGGTCCACGAAAGATTAATTTATTGAAACATGAAAAAGATTTAATAGTGCGCACATTTTTCTTTAGATTTTTAAAAATGCTCGTATGTCGCCGCGCGCAAACAAAAAAACCCATAAATTTTGTAGTTTTATCGTGTAGATAATAAGTTTTCGTATATAAGATAATGAGTTTTTCGATCTTTATTCTCTATGCGTGAGACATGCGCGCTTCAGCACAGTTCAGCGATCTATTTCAGAAGCGTATCCTTTGTTTGCATATACACTTGTGGGAGATGCCACGCTCATATAGCCAGGTATGTAGCTACCTGTGCCGGGTACCTCGTCTCTGACACACAGGTGTGTGCTGATTCACAAGTAGGGGGCAGATAGCCAAGTACTGTTATATACGCACGCACGATCTCGTCGTAACGAACGCGCGCGCGAGAGACGCGACGATGCGCGTAAAAAAGTTGTTAATTACGAGCAGGAGAAACGGAGGGAGGGATGACAACGGGAAGGTATTATTCCGCGATAAAGTCGATAAGCCGGAAAACAACGTGTATCTCTTTCGATTCTTTCCTCCGTCGCGGTATTGTTACTCGAGTCGCTGAGTCGGAAGATCAGATCGATATCGTTACGTAATTGAGAAGACAGTTTTTCGTTGCGAAATTCACAGTGTTGCGAAGTATCATTTATAATATCTGTCGTCACGTTGTTTGCGATCATTTATATTTTTATTTTAATATAATATTATTTACATTTTTTACTTAATTTTTTCATAGAAATCGTGGAAATTGACAGTTTTACATTCTCAAAGTACACACCTTTGTCGAACTAAATATATTTTCGGATAGTTTAATATTTTGCATTTTTCACTGCGTGTTAAAAATACGCAAAAACTTATAAAATAAAAATACGTAGAACTTTAATTAACTGACTTGTTGCCAATATATAATTTCACTCTTCTAAGAAATATTCTAACAGTTTATTAAACTTTGTTTTTTTTTATTCCGGTTGCACACGTGGAAAAAGAAAAATTAATTTTTAATCTCGGGAAGAAATGCGATGAGAGAGTCGTGGGGTGAATTTTTATTCTCACATATGTTACTCCATGGGTTAAACTAATTATCTAAATAATACAAAAGTTTCGATCACAATCTGGGACACGAAACTTTTTTTTACGACAGCTCATTTATTGCGCAAGACTCGTAGAAACTAATAAGTGGCGGGCTCGAGGCAAAATGAGGCTAAATGACGCTTCGGCGCGACAGATGTTGTAGCTTCCTTCTTCGCCACGCCGCCGTTACACGAGGGACCATCGCTGATCGATGAAATCCGTGCGCAAATACCAGATCCGATTTATTGATGACACATCATGGCCGAGTCCTTCTCGCCAATACACGACCGAAATACAACGTGTGTAGTTAAAGGACGGGAGACGGGGAATCGCGCGCGCGCGCGTGTGTGTGTGTGCGCCACGTAGAAGGAGAGAGGCATAAAGGTACCGCTATACAGGACTGAGGAGTTTCGAGCCAAGGAGTGCAACGGCCTTTACCTGGCTCTCACTTATCCTGTTTTCCTCCCTCCTTTCCGCCCTCTTCTCTTTCTCTCTCTCTCTCCCTTTCTCTGTCTTTCTCTAAAAATTATAGTTCACGAGAGAGTCTCGTTTGTACCGGCGCGAAGAATCTCGTTCGTAACGGATTGTACGACGTATTTAATGCGTAATAAGAATTGTGGTTTTTGAAGAGATGCGGAGGTGGTTTTTGGCTCGTTTGATTTACATTCCACAAAACTTTATCTCCGATCGCGCGCTAGCGATTCTCTCTTCGAATAATAATTGTTTCTCACAATCACGGCGTGTGGGTATCGTATTATTATTTCGTTAGCGATAAATCGTGTGTGCGTGTATATAAATGGAGCGATGACGCGCGTTTTGCCCGAACCAACAATCTTCTCGCTATCATATCGCGGTATCAATTGCGATATATTTCCGTGGCTACGTGATGTAATGTCAGATGTGAGAACACACACACACACACATCAAAGGTGTCCGATAGCGGTAATTCGAAGGGAGCTATACAGCAGAGGTCAATCGTATCGTTTGCAATCTGTGAATGTGCGGTGTTCCAATAACAGCCATTTTAGCGAGCTTACAAAGCAAATTATTGCGTCCGCACTTGCCAGGCTGGATTGCGCGAAATTTCATTGACGCAAGTTTCCAACGCGGTTTCCAAATACGGTTGAAATGTCAATTGACTATCGCACACATTTCGAGCTTACATACGTAGTTTCAGAGATTCGTGTTCGGAAATTGACATACTCTATGTAGGTATGTGTCGCGATGGAGAGAGAGAGAGAGAGAGAGAGAGCACTTTACACGAGAGATAAATGGCATGTACTTATCTCAAGAGAAGTTCCTCGAGAGAGTTCAACATTCGACGCGCAACGAGCGGAAACATTATTATTGGAATGTGTGCGCAATCAGTAAACACGCGCGCGGTCCAAAATGTAACGACACTTGTGTAGCTATACACTTGAGCTCTTTTCGTCTCACAGAACGCGATTAGTTTCTCGAAAAACATAAGCTCGGTGAAAAATTACAAAATCCGCGTGTGAAGTAAATTAAAAAATCCGAAAGTTTTAAATAAACGTAGGCGAAAAGGGCCAATATGAGCCTTGAAAAACGGTTGTCGGTGTGTAAGAAAAGTCTCAGTCTTTGAAACACTTTTTTTTACACAACCGTGTCTCTCGTACTGGTCCTTTTCCTACGCTTATTTAAAAAATCCAAACGCACATTGATTAAATTCATTTTTATCGTGTTTGTGTACGAGAGCGCACAATTTATTACGGTATACGCATTTCAATAAGATTTTTTCCATCGAGATAACCGACAGATGCGATGGAATTTCGCAACGTTTGCCGCGCGGACGGGGGCTACACCCAGGTCATGGTTCGCGTGTTCGTGCCAATCGTGACGGCGAGATCTGCAGGATGTCATGCCAATAATAGTCGGTATTTAGCATAGATCGATGCCATTACGACAGTTAATCGTTAGAACGGCAACGTCCTCCGGCTTCGCGTCTCTTCCTCAGAGGCTAAATCGCTTGAAGTCAAAAGTTATACAACCGTTGCAAAAAATTACCGAAGTAAACAAATAAACGCGATCTTACGTAATAATTGCATAGAGATATCCGATTGTTGATGGAAAAAAAATTTGTTTTGTGGTATTTTTATCGCGATTTGCACGCTAACGACACATCGTCGCAGTTTATTGCAAAAAAATGCAAATTATTTCGCAACATAGGTATAGCAGCGTCGTCGTTCCGATTTGACCGGATATTTCAGCGGGAAAAATTCACCGAATAAATTGTACGTCGGATTACAACCTACGCGGTATCTATCACGAGCTAGTCATCTTTTTTTTTTTTTTTTTTTTTTTTTTTTTTTTTTTTTTTTTTTTTTTTTTTTTAATTTGTGATTACGTACGTGTAAATATTTAATAAAACCTGGCGCGCTCCTCACCTACGCGACGGTTTTATATCGTTAACGTGTGCATTCCGTGTGAATCGAAATTTTAATCCTAAATGTCAGTGCCTGTCACAGATATGGCATCCCGCACGTTAGAGAGAAATTGGAAAAGCGATCGTAGATGACGACCGTGTCGACGGTTTCGATTTTTCAACGCTATTGATAGTTTTTCAACGCTATTGGTTGAATTTGAAAATGTAAAAAAAAAACTACAAGTATTTTAACACCGTTGAGAGCATTTTTGCATCGAATGATGGTCGCAAAATATGTGATTTTTTTTACAAATTATTAAAAGCAAAAATAAAATTAGGTCGCGTTATTTTGTTTGTATTTTGTTTCTCTCTTGAGTAAAATTTATACAAGTAAATTGAAAGAGTAACGAAACGTGTACATTCTTCAAAGTTATTGTATCTGTGTCATCCGTGGTGAAAAAATGAATCCAAGCAGTCTTTCTCTTAATAATAATGTCCACGCGAGAGTGAGGAAGCGCGCGCGCGTGTCGAATTCCAAGAAGAGCTTGAAATGTTCCGCGAAAGCACTTGATCTCTCAGTCAGGAACATAAGCTTCTTAAGCGTCTGACAGATAAAAACGCGTGCAGCGACTTACTACAAAACCGAGGAGGAAAAACGAAATTGAAACTCTTTCCGCGAGAGAAAAGTTGCATTTCCTTCTTCGGACGTGTGTGCGCGCGTAAGAGAGTCGAAATCTCTCTCGTAAATTATAAAAAGAGGTTACGATCGCTACACGAATTGCTACTCAACACTGGCGGGATGTTCATTTACTGAAAGCGGATAGTCACTTATCGTCACGTGAGATTAAAGACAGGACGTTGTAATTGACTCCGCAATGTTTCACGGCGCGACAAGTAGGTACCGTCATGCGTATAACACGCGGCAAAAAGAAAACCGGATAAGATATCAGCAGCGGATGATCTCAAGCGCGCGATACGTGTGCAAATCTCGACCAAGTTTGTTCATTGAGCTCGATACGCTGTAAGTTGCGTGAAATTAACCGGTAAACGAAAAGTGACATTGTGTTGCCTGGCACGAGAAAATTCTTGGCCGTAAAATATAATATTTGCAATTGACCCTTTTACGATTATATAATAATTTTTTATTAAACATTTTAATGAAAATATATACAATGAATATGAATATAATTCAATATAACGTTGCATTAATTTAAATATAACGCGTTACATTAACGTTCGAAGATGTTTTTCGAATTTAAACCGAATAATTTGCGTGTTGTTTAATACGTGAAAGCATCAAATATCGGATAACGTTTACATTAATATGAACAGAATGTAACTACTAGTGTTTTTTTTTTTTTTAACGAACGCATTAAGTGCGTTGTCTTATTTGCACGTTCACTAGACTCCTTGACAAAGAATGTCGCAGTCGCGAATTAAAATTGTGCGAACTTGTTTTACGGAAAAAATACGAGTACCTGCGGAGAGAGAAAAAAAAAGACATCGCACGCATGTTACACACACACACACACACGTGTAGCGCGAATAGATGATTGAGTTCGACGAACGCGAAACTCCGCGGTATATCTATTAGGAGGGAACCGTTTTGTTCGCGGTTTCATTACGGACTTTTGTGCCGTGAATATCGTATCTAAAAATGGCGCGGGGAGAGAAATAAATGACGGGGCATTTCCACGACGACTGCACACCGTGCTGCAGGAGCCACCGTGTGCGTGTGCTCCTTTCACCGTGCGCGGAAAATAGCGTGCGCTGGCTATATTTACGCACGTCGCGGTCTTTTCATTCAAGCACACGTATATATGTAGGTACGTAACGTTTGCCCATTCACGGCACGGTATTTATAAAACGTGTGTTGCGTAATCTCGGTGTTTTTCGATTTTCATTCGAACAAAAAAAAAGACTGTCATCGACTCAATTCGGGGTCGATGACAATGGCTGCTGCGTTCGAGGAGCGCAGCGCTTGAGTCATTCTTTGTTTTATATCTAATAAGCGATAAAGCGATGGTATAGAGCGCGGATAACGCGTTCTCCGAACGCACAGTTGATGTGTCACACAAAGAGAAAAATGTAATCCGAGCGCTCATCCAAATAAATCTGACGTTATCAGCGAGATATTACGGTGTTGTAACCGAGGGTATGGTTTTATTTTTTTTTTATTACGAAATCGTGATAGAAGTGGAACTTTTCCACGTACTGATACGCCTTCGTCGCACCCACATATACATATGTATATATATATAATATATAGAACGACGAGTGTAGCACAGCGAATGACGCAACAGGGACGCGTAGCATAAAAATTGTACAGCGGAAAAAAGAACTCTTTTCAGATTTCTTTCTCTCTCTCCTTCGCGCGTTGCCTATATGCTCTGATTACATGATATCATTGTCCCATTCTACCATTTCGAAAGTAACAATAAAACTTTTTTTCTTTTACAATAAAATGAAGTCTCCTCGGAGAAGTATTGAATTTTTGTTCCGTGGAAACGATGTGCTGAGAAAATATAATTTTCCTTGCACACTTGCCGGAAAGAACGTGTTTTTTTTTTACATTTATATTAGAAAACTTTTGTTATTACACAGAAATACGATTTATTCGAATTCGACAATTTGTTGTATTGTTAAGTTGATGCGAGAGAGAGATGTTTGAAGAGAGAAAAAAATTGGTCTTTTCTAGTTCGACTTAACGGTTGTGGTCAGGACCGATGCAATGTTCGTCGCAATTGAAATGCGAAACCGGTCTTCCTTAGATCCGGAGCGAAGAAGAATAAGTTATCTTTTTTTTTTGCATTTGATATGCCGCGCTCACTCATATTTACACAAAGCGTTCCTTATACGAGAAAAGATCACGCCCAGAGTCTTTATTTCCGCCGTTTGGCTTGGAATGCAGAAATCTCGAGCGTTCTCCTAATTAGCAATTCTTGATATTTTTTTTTTTTTTTTTTTTTTTTGTTGAAACGACGTAAATCCGTTCCAGATAGGTATTGCTCTTTGCAAATGTAACTCGCTGCAACTTGACAGTTTCAATATATATTTTAATTACGTAATTGCAGAAAAAATAACTAACGTACCTACTACGCGCAAAAAAAAGTAATAATTTAAAAAAATATATATAATAAAAAATTAAATTTCTAACAATAAAAATGAGATTGTTTCGCAAATTCCGTCCTCGACGGTTTGTAAATAATTGAAGAATGTATATAAAAAAAATTCAAGGAGAGGAGCGGGATAGGATTAAATATTTTCCATACAGTTATCCATCCGATAGGTATTTGAGCACATCATATCTAAATGTATTGTCTGTGCTGCTCGCGGATATTTGCTCGTCCTGTGCATTGTACACCCAAGAACGAAACGGTGTAGGTAGCTAGTATAGTTTATATCATGAGAGAGAGAGAGGGGTCGCACCTATTTACACAGGCACATCATATTGCGGTAATATTGCGTCCGGAGGTCACGCAATCATCATTGCGTAATCGTCGTTTACATTATACCGTGCGTTTATATTCCCGCACGATATTCGTCTCGCAATGGCGCACGCCAGGTGCGACAAATATGTTAATTATTATGTTCAAGAGATTCTTGGGTATAATATTATATATTCGCCGGAAAACGGGCTCCGTCAGGATGGATCCTGACATTTAGAATATTATTGTTGCAACGTTGTGCGCAGCTTAATTAAAATTGCAGTTGCTCTTAACATTCTTCGTCGCTTTATCAAATTACAACTACCCACGTGTGGTATCTTTCAAGACGCCTAATTAAATTGCTTGCGAAATTGCGTGCGCGTAATGATCAAAAGTTACACGGGGATCTGTCGCGGATAGCGAAACAATTAAAGTAGTCGGGAAATCTGTGATTGGTTTCCTCAAAAGAAAGTTTATTTTTTCCGAGAGAAAAAAAACGTTTAGTTTACTCTGCAATAACAGTTGAGTAGTCAGGAAACCTAATTTTCTCAAAAGTTAATTTTTTTTCTAAAAAAAAAACAAACATTTAGTTTGCTCTGTAATAATTGTTTTATTGTCAAGCTTTGAGGGGAGAGTGAATATCAAATCATGGTCTCGCGAACAGCACAAATCGATCACCACCCGTTTGAATTCAAAGCCGTTACACAGAATGTGTGTTCGTTAACATGTCACGAGCGTGTAACCAACACGAAGGATGATGATGATGACGATGATTGCATAACGCGTCGCGAAAAGGCTAAACCGACGGCGCAGTTTGAACTGTAATAGCGCACACCACCGCGATCGGATTGTTTATCGAAATGAGACAGCGATTGCATGATGATTGATGATGCGACGAGATTTCAATTAAGTATGCGCGCGCGCGCGCGCGTTACGTAACGCGATTGCCGGAAAATTTTTGCAGCACGTTCCAATACATTGCAATTAATTAACTGTAAAACTTAAACTCTCGCAGACAGCAGAAGAAGAGGGATTAAAAATACCGAAGTAAAACTGGAGGGAAAAATTCTTAAGCGTGGATCGATAGCTCGTTACTTTCAAACGTAACGTCACTTTTCTCGCGCGCCAAAACTTACGACGTCAATAAAAGCTAAAGTAGTGTCACATCGGTCGCGCAAGTGTCGGGTTATTACGCACGTGCGAATTACGTAGAACGTTACCTATTTACTGTTGGCGTGACCAACGTCACCGGGCACCATTAGCGAATCCAACGTCGGGGAACAAATGTGCTTGACCTTTTAATGTACGAACGTGAGAGCCGCGTAGGTGTGTTTGTGTGTGTCTATGTGTGCCCTGTGCCACCTATTCTCATCTCATTTGCGGTAAGACCCCCCCCACGTTGGGGGATGGCGGGTTAATGGAAAAAATTTTCAATTAACGACGCACGACGTTGTGTCATTGTCAGCGATTATTATGAAGCGGACGAGTATTGTGCGCATTTGCTTGTGTGCACAAGTATATAAGATGTCAGGCGTATATATTGCAGCCGAGAGCGCGTCGTGCTTAATTAATTTGCGAGCTCTGCCGCTTTGAATTAGCCGGAATACGCGAATATTGTTTGAATATTACAGTCACGATTCAACGTCTTTATCTCTCGTTCTCTTTCTCTACTACGAGATAAAGTTTTTCTTTTAAATTACAATTTGTAATTTACCATAGAGAGAGAGTTTTAAGACGTGTTCGGTATAATTTCACACAATTTATTCGAACAATTAAAGCGCACGATACGATAGCGTGAGAATTTGTGGGGGTTTCTTTTTTTTTTTTTTTTAGAATCAACGATATTAGCGATATAATGGGGAATGAACGGGCGTGTCGCTTTAATTGCAAGCGTTACGATTGATTGTTAAGTTTTTTCGTGATTTTCGTAACGAAAGACCGTGGGCGTTTCAACGAAGCGAACATAACGGTGTCTGACATAATTATTGCGCAAGTGCAGCCATTAGAACCGTAATTAATGGAAAGATTCGGTTGACAGACTGCAGACGGTCGTAAAACCATCCCGTGGATGATGATGATGATTAATACATGCGTACAAGCGCGCTTTGTATCTTCGTTAATATGCTACTTGATTATTCACTTATTACAGAAACCGACACGTTCATTTACGCAATATCGGAGAAACGGAGGGAGAGCACGAAATAAATGTTAATAATCCATTGTTGACAGAAATTACACGGGCTTGACTATATTTTCCTGCTGATTACGGTTATTACGCAGATACAACACTGTAATTTTACAACCTGCGAACAAAACGTTATTTTTAAACGGCGCGGCACAGATTTTCGTCCGTGTGCGAAAGAGACGATTAAAATCCGTCATTATTTCGTCAAATAATTTAAAATCGCTCTTTAAAATGTAAATAAACAACAAACATCGACTCTCTCGTCGCGCGAACGCGATTTTCTGCATTTTCTTATTATTTATTCATTATGTTTCTCAGAGTCAACAACACACACACCCACAAACAAGTAACACACATTGTGTCAAAATGTCATAACATACGTCATTCGACTTTATATTAAATTCCGTCGATGACAAATATTTACTGCCACGTAGGTTTACGGTCTTACGGATTATTTATATCAATAATTTATTGAAGCAGAAGGTAATTGTGATCAGTCGAGAGAAATATGAAACTATTCCATTAACGGGAGCGATATTGTGTATACGTAAGTAATGTGTATTATTATTATTATTATTACAATATAATATATATGTACACGCGTGTGTATGAGTGTTTTGCAACACCCTCGCGTTCCAATATAATTACGTCAGATCGATAATAACCGTCGTAACCAAATTGAATGGGCTAAACTGTAATTTCATGTTTATATACTTCCAATCACACGCATCATGCGTCGTGCTCGCGCAGTTATCGGGCTTCGATCAAGCACATGATGAAACACGGTTTCAATTTATTTTAGTGGCTAGGAATGTATTTAATATTTCGTGCAAAAGAAAAACTTTTAATTTTTTCACATCCCCGCACGTAAATTGTAGTTGCGATACTTTCTTTGAAAAAAAAAAAAAAAAGACAATCTCTCAATACGAGCGCGAATATATAGGTAGCGGCGAATGAGAGAAAAACGCATTTTCCCTGACAAAACTAATGTGACACGATTGCGGAAACTTTTGCTTGATAAATAAATTATGCGAGTTGCCATCTGCGTCGGCGAGTTTACAGGAGTTACATTCTACGTGCGCATAAATTTACGTCGTCACGTTGCGGATGCACGAAATGATTAGAGCGGAATATCAGACAGATGTGAGATTTTGCATAAAATATCTTGCAAAGTTAGAATTTTGCTTTTGAATCGTCGATGGGCTTAAATTAGAAAAAAAACATTGGGAAACATTGTAATTAACATATTTATGAAGCTTGATGTAAACTTTCGTATGTAAAGCGACTTTTGAGATCACAGAGATCGCTCTGTGTGTGCACGAGTGTGTGTTATCACATCAATGACTATTTATGGGGTTATGATCGAGACTAGCACACATGTGATCTTTGCCGCGAGATTCGAGATAATCGACGTGCGGTTCGAGTCGAGATGTAGATGTTTCGGTTGTCATGGTGATGATTTTTTCAGAGCGAGTTGTTGCACGGGGACCGGTGTAAAATGTGTTTAATAAATGTTTCCGTTAAAAGTTTAAATCCTGTTACGGAGTTTTCACAACTTGTAACACGACGGAAATACACGTTCTTTTCGCTTGAGAATGCGCACGTCCCGATCTCTTCGAAACTATCCGTCGATCGAGTGAGTCCGATAGATGTATCTCGTTTGTAAAAATATCTAATCTCACTTGACTCCTCTCTCTCTTCGTCATTATTAACTTTCTATTTGTACTGTTACAGCTGGCACCGCCATGGAGAACGGTTACTTCAATCCGTGGAGACGATGCAAATACCTTCTCTATTTGCGAGAGTCGTGCACCTCAGTCAGATTTCAACCAGTGTGTAAGTCTCTTATTTTTATACGTCACTATGAAGAAACTTGGTTTTACGTTTTTTATATGTTTCAACCCCATTGGAAATTCAGCTTCTCCGTCATCTTGTCCGAATCGAATAAACATTATTTCAGAATTACGAGCTATTTATGAGCTCTCAAAACCACCGGGTTAATATTTTTAAGCTCGTTCGCCGCGGAGCAGAAAGTTCAATTTTTCGGTGCGAGGGAGCGCAATCCAAGTGAACTCGGTCGAAAAATTGAAATTCCGGCTCCGGCAAATAAGCTCAAAAAAAAATTTTTTTTAATCTAGTGAGCTTGAAAGCTTACAAATGGCTCGTAATTCTTAAATAATTATAAAAATAAAATTCGATTCGGACAGAAGGTGGAGAGTATATTGTTATTATTTTCTGACAAAAGTAACGAAGTGGTCGTTATTACAAGCTACGATGTCGTGGAATAAAAATTCTCGTAATTTGCAATTTTATTGTTTCAAAATCGTGAGAACTAACTGTATTCCCGTAAAATCGGTTTAAATTAAAACCGACTCCTCACGCAGGAATAAAAAAAACAAAATTCGCTTTTATGAACGGCAACAATATGAATATCACGCGATTAAAAAACATTTCTCGTTTCTCAGTTTTCCCATCATTATACCAGCAGCTTATTATGCTATCAGGAAATACGCATAAGTAAAAAGCGATTAGAGAATTACCGTGTTCTAAAAATAACCGGTACAAAAGACGAGCGAAAGCGAGGAGCGGGATTACACAATGAAACGCAATAGAATTACGAGCTCGAGTCTTCCTTTATTTCCAGTGGCTGTGTGGGTTGCGGGATTAGCTGCCGCCGGCGCTTCTGCCCTTTTGGCGATTCTGGTCGCTCTGACTGTGCTTCAATTAGCGATGGCCTCTTCCGCGAAGAGAGTTGTAATTTCGTACAGCACCGCTTTAATAGGCAAAGTTGCCTTCGCTACATTGGCAAGTAAGTAACGCGAATTCTCATCTCGTTGTTCCGACCTAAGGACGTTGTCGAGCGAAAACGGACAAAGATGATATATATGTATATAGTATTGAAACAAAGTAGCGACTTTCCTCTCTCTATTCGCTGACTTATACATTTACAAGTAGTTCGTGTTATATATGTATGAGTAAGGTTGCAACGTGAAAGGTTGCGAGTCTCTCAGAGAAAACTCTCTTTATTAAACATACACTTTTATGTTGTTATTAATAAAGGCGGGATTATTATTAAAAGGGCTCTCATTTATATATATATATATATATATATATATATATATATATATATAAATTATATATATAAAAATTTATATAATATATGTAAGAAATATTATTGGGAATATTATTCGTTATTTCAACGGTTAACTTTGAACATATTTGCCGATCGAAAGTCACGTTGATAAACAGTGATAAACGCGTGTTTGTGACTCGAAATCAGAGGTTACAAGCTTACGTGAAGACACGAAGCTAACAGTTGAAATCCAAGCTTCGAGAAGCGAACAACTCGCGCACATTCGACTCGTCCGTAAGTTTTTGTTTCATTTGGTGTTGTCACGTATTAAACATTATACTTATTTAATAATCACGGTGTGATTATTTCGCGCTCGTTATCCTGAGTTTCGTCCGAGTTTTCTTCGTGGCTGTGATTTTCCTTACATATATATATATATCTTACAAGATATTTTCTTTTTTTTTTACTTTTTGTTTGTTTTTACGTATTAAATATTGCACAATAAAAGACCAAAGTATTATAGCGGGTATGAGAGATACAAATCGTGAGACAATAAAATGAATTCAAATCACATTCGAGACAAGTTCTTTTTATGCGTCGCCGCGTCTAGTTTTGCAATACTACAAACACGTAGTAAACTTGCCATTCGTACTACGTCTACTTGCTGGCCTACTTACAACGGAGGTATCGAATGTCAGTGTTAGACCGTATTACGACCGAAGCGAAGCAATATATATTCTACATCAAGAGAGAGAGAGAGAGAGAGAAAGAGTTTTCTTTCACCGCGCGCGCGCTAATAACTTGACTTGTAAATTAAGATAACGTCGAGTATTATATTATCCCACGCCAACACGTATTCGACGTTCAGTCGTGTAGTTGTATAATTAATTTCACTGATTAGAAAGTTAATTACAATTATTCTGGTATTTGATGCTTTCGCGATGTATTGTATTAACATGCAAAGATGTTTTTCGGGTTTGAACCGCGTTAGTGTCATTTTTAT
>QVNV01025523.1:0-28522 GCA_014825455.1 Pseudomyrmex pallidus | reverse complement strand
AACATATTAATAAATACATATTTTAACTTTCTGTTTACTAATAAGACTCAAACTTTTGGATGGGACTGTCGCGTAAGTACTACCTTAAGCCGAAACGTATGGCGGTAATATTTCCGTGCGGCGTTATTACCAGAATAGTTCGCGCGACCTCACCCGTGGATTATCGTATATGCTAATTTACCTTCGACGTGTCGCGCCGCGCAAGAAAAGAGACTCGATCCTTGATTTTATCCGTGTAACGAGACGATCATGGCGTTTTTATGATCAAGGTATCCTTCGCGAGTCGGAGACCGACTCGGTGACTTTTCTCTTCGAAAACGGCTCAACCTCCCACCGCGCAATCTCATACTCGCCGACATAACAGCTGACCTGGCCGAGTTTAAGGATCACCGAAGTGTTAAAATGACGATGATGCGGCGACCGCGTTTTTTCCCGGAAAGATAGCAGATAAAAAAAGTCGATAAAGTTATATGAACTTCGTAAGGAGGAAAGTGCCAGCTGTTTCAAGATCAAAATATTTCCTCAACGGCACACTTCGGGGTTAATATCTAGAGTCTATCGCGCATTTATCTCTCGCGGAGAGATTGCTCGTAGAGAGCAATTCGTATTTCGCACTGTATAACCCCGACCGGGTTTGCGCGAGTATCGAGCTCGTAAGCACCGAACCGCCCACTGAGGATCACGATCGACTCCAATGTCGGCTCGTTCGAGTTCTCTCGAGGATCATTGCATGCTCGCACAGATTTAACGCGCTGCACTTACGCGCGCGTGCCTTTACGGCCGTGTGGGTCATTCAATAAAAGCCACCACTCACACGGTGACTCGGAGGTGGTCGTATCGACCAGAAGATTGGACGAAGCTGGTGAATGTAAAAAAAAAACGAGAGAAAAAATCGATTGACAGGAATAGAAGGGAGTAAGAAGAAAAGTAAGAATAGTAGAGCATGAAGACCTCGGCCAGTGTGAGGGTTTTATGTAAAACGACATTCCGCGTGGTGGTGTCTACTCAATCCTTATCTAAAGCAGTTATATAGAGTCGTTGGGAGTCGCGCCTTCTTCAGAAGGTAATGCACGCCCGGTATTCACCTCCTCGCACCTCATGCGCTCCTTCGTCACCGCAGATCCGCTTCTGCACCATCGAGCCTATCGTTCCTCGCGGAATCCCTTCGTTCGGCCTCCACGCGTGCGCGTTACGTACACGTGCATATACGATGCGCGCGTAGATATACGTACGTGTCGTGCACTCGCACGCGTTGTCGAGTGTTTGCCCAGAGAGAGAGAAACGCGCGCTCCACCCCGGTATTCCATCGAGCGTTCGCCGGCCGGCTTTTACATCGCGCCTTCGGGGTTATCGAATCGTAGCGAAACCTGGCCGAAGAGTGCTTTGCGATCAAGTCGTAATCCGACTACGCTTATCCTGATAAAGATATCCCGGGGAAAAGGCGCGCAAGGCTGCGTCAGCTTCGGGTACTTGTTACAACAACAGGTACTCGCGGAACACGGAAATGATAAAAGTGATTTCACCATAAGACTCGAGATAGTTTATATTGCAAGACAAGCAAAACGAAAACCACAATAAAACTTTTTAACCTTACGTATTAATGTAAATAACAATAAAAGCGCGAAGAAATAAAGTCAACAAAGATAACAGAGATGCAATTATAATTAATATCCACCTATTAAGCTCTCGTTCAACACGTTTTAATCTTTAAACGGTCACAGTAAATATGATCGTTATCGCGATTGAACAGTAATAAAATTATCGATTATTTAATTAGACCTACATAATTACGTTAAATCCGTTTAGATAAGTAAAAAGTTACGATAACAAATAGATAATACAACAAGCAGTAAATTCTTTAATTTATATTACTTCTAGAACTGGTGCTGCTAGATCAACATTCGAATTCAATCGGGTGCCATACTTTCTTTTCGCCGCGATCTCAATAATTAACACGTCTTGTATGATCCGGAATACGCTTCGAGTGCAAGGGGTTAAGTTTCAATCACTCAGAGCAGGTTTCTCACAACTCGGCACACGAGCATCGGCAACGCGGAAGGTGATTAAGTACGAAGAGAGACATTATTCGCGATATATCTCAACCTTGATCGCTCGGTTTTATGACATTATGCTCTACGGAGCAGATAAGACGCGCGCAGTTTATATGCGAACGGAAAACTCGCATCTGTTCTCGATTCGACGAGAGTCCTCCTGGAGAGGGAAAGAGAGAGCCCATCGTCTCTCCGGTTCCGAGAGTCTTTCCTCTCTTCGTGCACGCACGAAGGCGTGTCGAGAAAAAAGTTCTAGATTACGCGCCGAGTGCAACTTTAGTGGCATCGTAAACCGGTATCTTTACCACTCGACGCCCACGCGCCAACGCACTATCCTAGAGCGATCTGCCTATCAACTAGCGTGAAAACTCGGTTTAACACTCTCGCGCGCTCGCGCTGCGCCTTTCATGACAAGGCGCACCGTGGCCTCGGCCTTACCTGCTCGTTGCCGCTTCCACGTTATGTACAGCTCGACAAGATCAAACTGCAGCCTTCGAACGCGGCCAAAGGCGACCTAGCGAGAGCGATCCGGCCGATCGATCGCGTTCCGTTAATTCAATTACCCCGTGATCATTACCCATGCAACAAGCACTTGTACTCGCGATTCGCTTCGAATTGTCGCGTGACGCGATAATAATAATGGCGGGGCGAAACTTGTTTTTTTTATCGAGCGCGTTCTCTGACGTCCGGAAAGTTTCTCTTTCGTCTTTCTCGCACGGACAGAGAATTGTGCGGTCCCCGTCTTCTGCGTGTGTGTCAGAATATATTTTCCAAAAAAAATAGAATTCAAGTTCTTCAATAAACTGTCGAAAGTTGCTGAAAGCAGTTTGTACGAAATAAAATACCAAGGTGTCGAGTAAAAGAGGGATGTCTGCTGTATCGAAATCGCGCGGTTTTCTAAAAGGCGTTGTCGAAGAAAGAAAATCGTTTTCCCGGTATGCAAGAGGAATTTCTCATCGCGAGGTAGGAAATAAATGGAGCTAGTAAATATGTTTGTACGACCGATATTTCACAGGAAATCTTTGCCTACGCCTTTTAAGCGTAACTAAACTCCGTTTAAAGTCTCGTTCGGGAACGAGAAGCTATGGTGCCCGCCCACAAAGGTGGACAATGGTCAATAGGACATCCGGTCCTTTCGTACAGGTGGATATTTATATATTTTTTCCTTTCCTTCGGAGATATATTTTCCTTTGAGACTCAATGGTGCTAATGTCGCTCAACATAGCTATCACAATTTAATCTTTTGTCACATAAACTTAGTTTGAGATTTAAATATAGAAGTGATTGCCAGTCTCTTTTAGACCACCGAGCACCAGGTTGCGATTATATCAAAACAGTCGAGGCAGCTTTGTACCGAGAAAGTCGCCTAATGTCGGACACGGTGCTAATGCATTGGTTCTACGTTGGTGTTTCGGCGCGTGGACCGTCTGTCGGGGATTAGAGACTCTGCCGGGCGCACGGTGCGCCCCATAAGGTGCAATCGAGGCGCGTGGTTCGCGTTTCACGGTTTACCGAAAAATTAGCCATTAATTTACGCCGCGAGCTTGTGGGTGTGCCAGATCGTGTGTAACGAATAGCCCGAGTGGCGCGCGAGGCCCACATGGTGCGTTTTCCGGGAGGATTATCGTGGCTTTCAAATACCGCGGGGGAAAAAACGTGTCAGGCAATCTATATCTCGAAGAGAATCCGGGACGTTTAATTATAACTCGAAACGCGAAGATGCGTCGGATGGGCGCATGCCGGAGAACCGACGTTTTTTTTTATCTACAAAAACTGAAGTGTTTTATAAAATTGTTAGTTATTTAACGACAAAATAAATTTGCCCGAGAGTAAGTGAATTTCTATCTGCGATAAATAAATTAAATTCTATTTAAAGTACGGTAACCATAGTCATAATACAGTGACTACATCCGGAACGACAAGAATGTGTCATGGAAATTGATTTTAACGCGCGATCAACCGTGTTCTCGTGGCTACGCAAACATTCCGGATCGCTTTTTCTTACATTCCTGCCGTCATCGCGTTCCCGATTTGAAAACGATGCGCGCGGCGGTTCCGCCGATCTGAATTCCGGTTTCGATAACAAAAGAGATCGTGAATTCACGGCTCCGTATCGTCAATCCGTATCATCACGGCTAGAAATCGATTCGAGATTCACGCGCACAGCGACGATGGCGCGTCCGCGAGGCGAGAAACGGTCCGGCCATGGCGGAGTCTGGCGCGAGTTGTATATCCATCGCAGGGAAAAACCGGGCCCGCCAACGGCAGCTCGATTGTGCTGCCGAGAGTGTTTTACGGGCGGGATACCACGGTTAATAAAGCTCGCTCGTATCCCCCTACCCTCACATCCCCGTTTCCACGTAGTCGAGTGGATCATCGCCAGAGCGTTCGAGCCTCTCGTAAGTTTCATCGTAATTATTAATTTTTACGAGGTGGGTAGGTAGGTAGGTAGGTAGATAGGTAGGTAGGTAGGTAGGTAGGTAGATAGGTAGGCAGTCAGGCAGGAACACCTCGTGCAAGACTCTGCAGGTGCGATAGAGATCTTCCTCTCTTTCTCGCGGCCGGGACCACCGGCGCACGTCCCTGAAGAAACCACCTCGTTCGCGCGGTCCGCTCTCGCGGCCCCCATTACCCCGCTCGTTCCATTAGCCATTGGCGCGAGCAAATGCGCGGCAAGACCTCGCGCGGCCTGCGAGATAACCCTTCTGTCGGCGCGGCGAAATATTTTAATTCCCGGCGAATGAAAACGCCTCGTTCTCTCGCCTCGCCGGTGCTAACTCATCTGCCGGCCACGTCGTCGCTACGTAAAACAGTCGCCTGAAGTCCAAATTACGGATTCTTTGACTGGAAAACGAAGCGTGACTGGAAGTTTGCGCGGTTTCTTTCGTGAATTATTGATACGATAAGCCGCGCAGACAGTCACGTCGCGAAGTTCCAGCAGTAAGATTTTTGCACTCACGGGAAAGATTGTCTCCGAATCTTTTGTCGTTAAATCGTTTCACGTAACGAGTCGCACAGATTAGAAATGTTTACACGGTGACCGGTTGATAGACGCGCGCGTTTATCGGCCGTTTCTCACGGCGAATGGCCGCAATTATCCACAGCGGTGCCGCTGGAAAGAAGTTATGGAGATACTTAGTCCCGACTTAATTAATTACACTGCGCCTTCATCGCCGTAAATTGTCCGCGTACTTACAGCGCTGCAAAAAAAAAAAAAAACTATTACGATTTTCTGCGATCTCTGCACAGATTTATCTCTTACGGTTTAGGTGAAGCTTAAAGATAACCCAAGGATTCTGATTCTTTACAATATGCAGTCTCGTAAAAAAGTTTTATAATGAGCGCCGCTATATATGCAAATAGCGGATTAAGGTGACGTTGACGACATCTCGGTCCTATCTAAATCTATTCATTGGCCTCAGGCGAGCTTGAAACTGTTACTTGCACATTGCGCAACGCAAAAGGAGATCTCTTATCCAAATTCGCTACCACGAAAATCACTTAACGATCCACGTTCCGCGCAATGCCGGACAACGGCGGCGTCGTCGGGGCGATCGCAATTCTCAAAACGAGCGCATAACTCCGCCTCGAATCGTCGAGCATAATCCGCTAGTAATAATCCCCGCGGCAACGTTTAACGAGCACTTTGGTCGTGCAGCTCCGCGAATTGCCCGTCGCTCGCTCTGAAAACGAGTCGGCGAATGCTCTCGATTTTGCGGGCGCGCGACTCTTACGTCGACGCCGTGGCGTCGTTGCGGGGTCCGCGGACGGGCACTTAGGCGAGAAAAAGGTGATCGTAAGTACACCTCTCGCAGCCGCGCAGTTACGTGTCCGCTTCGGCGTTTACTACTTACTGGCCGAATAGGCCACCCACCGCGCCATCTTATCCGGGATCTCGCTGCGCCGCGCTGTGCCACGCGAGAACGGAGATACGCGCGAACGTTATGAGTCGGTACTCATCCCTAGCGATGGGATCAAGCGTCATCCGGTCGGGATATCATTTTTGGCACACTCCAGATTTTATCATTTTGACGAGCGAACGGTTAGATGTCCAAATTATGGAGCTTGTTCTCGAAAATAACTCAAATATCTTCAATATTTAAGCAGTGAGTGAAGGAATCTAAAATTTAAATGTTTTGTTGTATTTTTCTGTGATTCATCTTCGAAGATGTTAGAATCACGCTAAAAAAATTTATAAATGTTTTTACACTCAATACGGTTTTAAAGTATTTCTAACGCTGTTATTGTAATTGTGTTTAAACTTGAGTAAAAACTTAGAAGATAGTAATTGAATTGAGCCCATCACTACCAATCCCGAAGCGAGTGTCCGGTCGACTTCTCAGGTTCCATATCCTGTTCGAGCGTACGAGAGGATCCCTATGTGTATTGTTTATCCTGTGGGAGGTTGCGGGATGATACGGCGCACGGCCGTCTCGCGCGCAAGCGTTGCGCAATAACATCCCGCAGCATCGCGCCCGGTCCTAAGCTCGTCGTTTTATGCTGGCTGTAACGTCCTCTGATCGCCGATGCGAGTGGTTCTTTCGAAGCAATGGCTGAAGCTATCTATGGGCGCAGGTAGGTCTCGCGCATAGTGAGGAACTTTAAACGGAAAAGAGAAACCTTTGCCCCTTTCGAGAGGAGCAACTTGAGATAGCTGCTGCCTTTCGTTTATTCACGTCCGGATGCGCTTCATCCTCCTAAGTGCTCTTATTACTTTAGAAATACAGAAATTTACTCGATTGCTGCGCGCTATCTCATACTGGAAAACTTAATTAAGTAAAACTATTTCTTTTATAAAAATGTAAATAATGTGTAAATAAAAACTAGAAACCTAAAAGTAGAATCGTTTTTTTTTGCACTTACGACTCTCGTATATTATCATAAATTTATAAAAACAGTACATAATTTATATAGTCAATTGATCGAGCGCAGTTTACAAGTAATAACGATAAATATCGCGCGATTGAGTCCTTTGGAGTAGGGTGAAATGATCGTTAAGTGCATTCCTCGCTCGTTTCATGAAGATTCGAGAGAACGCTACCTGAGCTCCGCAGATATGTTTCCCGCGATGTCTCCTTTTCTATACTCTTCTCTCATCCCTGTGTACTACATCCCGCTCGTGCTTATATCATCGGCGTTCTACATACCGCGCATCAACACCGGTTATTCGAGAATCGGTGCGGGTAAATAGAATCCGGGAGGACGCGGCATATAATTAGAGAAGATTTAGCTCCGTTCCCCGGGTGCACCTGTGAAGGAGGATTACCCTCTCGAGGCGCGGCGGGTTCGTGCTTTTAGGTACATCGGCCGCGGGAATAAAATGGCCAGGCGTAGGCGAGTGTCCGGTTCCCTTTGTGCTCGCTACCTGTCTTAAGACATCCCCCTCGCGCTATTCTCGTCTTCTTTTTCCTTGCGCGTACGTATTTACGAAGAGGAAACGGACGAGAGGGTGGCGGAACGGAGAGGATGTCAGATCCTTTGATAGCACGGCATTCCTGCCCATTCGTCAGACATTTGATAGCTTCACGTGGGAGCCGCGGAATTCTTCGTGGTGGCTATCTACGTGACCCTCTCTTTTCTCACCCTCTTTCCTCTCTCTCCACTCACGTTTGGGTGTCAGGTACACGTTTCGCGACTATCGATGCCCCTCGATACGTTTCCTACGTACGGAATCTCGCTCCTGCGTATTTCTAACGTCGCCAGCTACATCTGGCAACACTATCCCTCTCGCGTGGATTTCGCGATAGCTGCGAACATTCTTTGCAGATGTTCCTCGAGAGCGTTGCGTTGTCTCACTGTCAGGATTACTTTAAGAACGACTAGCACCATTATGTTTCCCTTTTCTTGCTATTTACGTGGCAAGAATGTACATGAAATAATAATGTTGATTGTTATCTTTGAAACTTTCATATCTGGTCGTTCAAAAATGTTTCTTCAAGATATTTAATTCATAGCATGTGTATATACACGTACTAGTTTCATATTTTCGCCGTTGCGTGATAGATTGATCAACTGTTTTGCAAAGTATTAAATCAACTCGAAACAAGACAAAATCGAAGCGAGGCGAGCAAGTGCCACGGTTCTGCGCGGCGGTTGGGCCGTTAAGTTAGCATACACAGGTAGTCCAATAATTTCCGCGCGCCGCAATCGCCGCGAAAGCGAAAGCATCGGCGAGTCCGTGCACGGCAAGTCGTAAAATCAGGTTTAATAATCCGGCGCGTACGGCGCCCCTTTAATAAATAATTAATGACTTCTTCGGAGAGTTGCGGCGCGCGGCTCGGCGTTTCCCGTTGTGTATCAAGAAAGTTATTGCGCACATCGTCGGCACGCCGCGCATCCGTCGGATCTTCCGCGACGCACGAGCGAAGGGAGGTAAAGAGGTCCGGCTGGAAAATTTGCATAGCGGCTATCGTGCCGCGCGACATATGCCAGCTCGCCGCGCGAAACTGCCTGCCTGTGCGCGCGCGCGACTACCACGTTTTGCGCCGGTGGACAAGCGCGCGGAACGCATAAATAGAGGCGCACACATAATGCACGTATATATAATATATTTGTAGATCGCCGTGATACTACCGGATGCCGTGCCAGTGACCACCGGCCCGCGTCAGACCCGAGCCTCGAGGGACCGCTGCATCGTGTGCCATGCCCCCTGCGCGCCGACGACCTGCCACGAACATCGCGACGAGAGACGCGCCATGTGGTGGGAGACGGCATATGGGCACGCGCCCAGGATCTGATAAGGTCGGCCACTTCAATTGACTGCAATCATGGGGGGTTAGAGATATTAACTCGCGAGGATTCTCGCGCGTGTTGCCTTCTCCGGGAATTTTCACGTAACGAGAGCCTGCAATTGACGGCTCTATCGCACTTGTTGGATCGCTTAAAGGGAAGACTATGACTGGACGCTGAATGCACTGTGCATTGTTAACACGTTATTGCACTTGTTCGTTTTTTCTTATTTAATAAGAAAGAATATTGTGCATTCGTACTTTTATCATTTCAGAATTTTTGTATTTTGCGATATGTTCTTAGAAGTCTAATCAAATATCTTGTCTAGAATGTTTACAGTAAATAAAAAGTCAAATTCGAAAGATGGAATTTTCTTTCGTTGGAAAATATGAATGAACATATGGACTCGTGACGTGTTTATTAAAGGATTGACTGATTAAAGGATCTGACACTGATTTGTGGGAGTTTCGGCTAACGAGAACCTGCAATTGACAGTTTTATCACACCATCAGCAGACAAGTCATTAGATTGTCGATAGAACAGCAAAAGCATAGTTAATCATAACTGATTGACAAATAATTCAGTACTACAAAAAAAAGAAGAATACACATTGCCATTATCTATCGTATACGATCTAAACAGATAACTCAATTACGACCAATTCTTCTAAGACGCGCAAGTTGTTCCAAATACAAACAATTAATTCTCACTGACTAAACGTCAATTGTGATGACGTAACACAAAGATCTGGTCGGTAATTCGTAAAAGGTCGATCTATCGTAGAGCTCGAAATAAAGGCTCGATAGTCTCGCGACGTTATTTACTTGTCATTGCTGCAAAAGGTTTCGTGTTCTCCTTCGTAACGACTTCGTGATGGGCTGCGAGCAACACGTCTTCATTAAGCTGCTGAAAGAACCTCTTTCATTGTCTAAACGAGCCACAGAAAACCGGTTGATCGATCAATTGCCCGGGACACGCGCGTCATCGTAGAAGTGCCGTGGGTAAGAGAAGGACCTCGATTCGATTCATTAGAATCAATTTCATGCCCAGTATGGCAGTGCCGGCTGGCTTCTTGTTTTTCACAAATTAATCGACCGGCAATTACCGCGTTAGAAGGCAACATCGTACCATACGAGCGATTTTCGCGTCAGTTGGCGTTGCGCGTACAGCATGTTGCGACAACACGACATCGTGACGACAGCGCGTTTCAGTTCGTTGAAAAAAAACAGGCGGTACTGTGAGGGCTCGTAAAAAAATTTTTGATGAACTCTCTCAGTTTAACAACTTCAGATAAGTTAGTTTCTATCCTATATAGAATCATATGTCTTCCTTTTTTTTACATTAATTTAATTAAAACATTTTTATACGTACTGTTGAAAGAAAGAATTTAATAAAATATCTAGGAAAATAAAGATTGACAGCTGAATACTCATGGTGAAAAAGTATTCAAGGGAAAATCAGACATGATATCTTTTTCTTCTTTAATAAAGAAATCCCTTTTTTTGGCGATTGAGTACTAGATTAGAATTTTGGCCAACGGCGGAATACGTCTTTTTATTTCTCACAGCGAGTCTGTAGAAATAGAAAAAAAAAAAAAAAAACATAGAGAGAGAGAAGACTAGCTTCTGCCGGAGGCTAACGCGGACACAATTCTAATGCAACCCCGAGATATCTCCATATTTTCCCAACGAGCCAAAACACTTTCAAACAAACTCTCTATACGAGACGACGGGAGCCGCGACGAAAGAAAGGAAAACTGCTCTATCGCCCGACGTTTGCCTCGGGGAAGTAAGAAAACTCTCACAGTACGAGATCTGTGAGAGACACGGCTGCGATCGACATCGGCCCACGACGGACAAAGCACCTTGCATTGTATTTCTGTCAAACCCCCGGGGCTAGCGGATCCCAGATACCAGTCGTAACGAGATTATTGTAGGCGTTGAGCCATCGAGAATAGCCATGAACTGACAATGAAGATTCCAAGACGAATCCCTCCCCTCTAAACATTGATGCCAAACTCACGTATGTGAGACTCTCTCTCTTTCTCTCAATAAAACTCTGATTTTTCCACAGCACCGGAAAATGAAATGCGTCGAGAAAAAAAAAGTTTAAAGTACAAAGACGTACAAATATTAAATAAATTCTCGCAAATATAAAACAAATTAGTAGACGATTATATTGTAGTCTCGACACGCATAAAATCGTACGTCTTATTGTTTAAATATAAAATGTGTGCGTATGTTCTTGTTGTGTATGTTAACAAGAAATTTTTCCTTTCAAGTTACACACTATATTATTACAAACAGATTTATCTTTGCCAACCTGCAACTTCTACAAACAGTAAATACTTTACATATTACGGGTCATTTGCGCGACCTGATTTATGTTTGCGCGCAAGCAAGTAACATACGAGCATTATTGCGGAATGTTAAATTATCCGTTCCGCGCGCACCCGCTATCCTAGTAATTAATAAATTCGTAGCTCGACAAGCGACCACCCAGTTTCCGTTCCAGAGTCTCCCCGCTCGCGCAGTTTCGAAACCATAAACGGCACTTTCGTACGCGCGCATGATTAGCGGAGTACCGTAGCGGCGCAATGTAGCAGCGACCTGCTGACCAGGTAAGAACGCGAGTCTACCTGCTCGATCGTTCCCAGCGGGAGGTCCGGGGTACCATAATTCCGCCTTCGCCTTCGCCTCCGGCGTCATTACGAGATGCGTGTGTTGTGCGTTACACCGGCTACCAGTGTGGAGACGAGAGGCATAATCATGACGAGCTCTATCTATTCGCCATCATCCACCTGACTACTCGAAGGCAGATGACACCTTAAAAGCGATGCCCGTCACGCAGGGGGAGGGAGGGGGGAGAGGGAGCGACTCCTTCCGCCGATTCGTCAGGTAGAAAGATACCTGCGTGTCTGCTTTTGGTCGTCGTTGTGCTGCTTAATGTCACTTGCCTCCACACTCGAGCAGATGAGTCACTAATGAGAACGACGGGATCCGTCGGGCGAGCAGTAGCTTAAAGTGCTACCATTCGATGAGGCTTATCTCGCTCTCGCGATCGTTTCGGTCAGTGGGTGCGTCATCTGCTGATGGCGATTAATTAGTCGCTGGTGGAGGCCTCGCCGTTCTATGAACATCATTACTCGAAACGGTTCAACGAATGGATGTCGAACGTAGCTTCCTGCAACGCCCACGCAACGTTTATTTTGAAACACAAGGTTTAGTAAAGATATCGTTTTCATAAGTGCAACAAAAAACCGAAGTAAATAGATTAATTCCAATTAAATTGTTTTATTTATTACAATCTAGAGACTGTTTTACACCTTTTTATCGCGACAAATTGACGTTACTTTCGCCTTTCTACTCGCATCTACTTCCGCTACAACGTGATCTCGCATAAAAATCATGAAACATGACACGCCAAAGCGCGACATTATCGTAACGATAACGAGGGCTCGCGCGACGAAAGCGACACGATCAAAACCCCAACGACGCTCGTACGTCCATCGGCTGGCCGTGTGTAGGTTCCGTCCGGATGAACCCTTGCATGTCCAATTAATTCAATGAGTGAATCAGGCCCCACTCTGCCGCCTGGCTCGTATGTAACGTTTTAATGATACGCCCCGGTCCCGGCCAGATGACTCCCGATGGCTATCTACCCCCTGACGGCACACCCCTATAGACGACCCCCTAGCGCAGTCAGCACGTGCCACGTAGAAAAAAAAACCACATCTGACGGAATATGTGCGTCGGCTCGTTACGAAACGTCAGATCCTCCTTCCGGCAGGTACGACAGCTATATTGTAGAATATTTGTGTTCTTGGCTATGGTCGACATGTGTCACACCTTAACTTTCTATATAAGAAATCTAATCGAATGCGTCGAGAGATTTTTATTTTTTTTTTATAAACCTTTACACACAAGCAAACTTCTAAAAATAGGATGTACGCTAAGTAATCCAATCTTATAAGTTTATCGACACGTGTTTGACGAATGAAGGCCATAAAACCGGGTCTTCCTTCGTCTCGCGCGGTCAGGAAGAGAGACGTCTCATCAGGTAGAGCGTAACTAGCATTGACAAGGTAAGGAAGAGTCCGACGATTCTGTCGGCGACGGTAATTGAGAATGACGTACATCCTCGCGCCGCGACGACACGGCGGCGTTCTTTGAGAGATTTGAAGCGAGAAACGCCTAGGGTGGGCGTTTACTAGAAACGCTGGGGCGCGAGATTATATGCACGCCCGTTATGTAGTCCGCGAGAGAAAGGAGAAAAAGGAAAGAAGAAGATACGCGCGAGAAAGGGGACGTAAAAGTGAGAACAAAAGAAAGAGAGAGAAAAGGAGCCTCGCCTCGTGGAATACGTATTACCTCGGGGTGTCGGAATTATTGCCCCGTGGACTGAGCCGCAAATGGGACAGGTTGTTTCGCGTTGGTGGAAACGAACGATAAAATCGCGGAAATTAAATTGACGCTATATCGGCTGTCGATAGCCGTTCGGATGGAGAGCCTCAAAGACGAGACGCGGCTGTCTCACGCATCTCGGCGCCTTGTTTCGTTTCTGTTACGAACGAGGTATCGCACGATCTATGACGACCCTGCGAGAAAACATCTCCGACGAGTTCAACATATTGACGAGTGGATTTGATGAAAGAGATAAATATATTTTTTAATAACACATACCGTTACATGAAATATTCACAGTCTTTGTTTTCCGAATTGCTTAGAGTGTGTTTAGAAAACAGATTCTTTTAATAGATACAATAAACGTATAATTTTGAGAGAGCTAATCATAGACCATTATCCGTAATTAATTTTATCAGATTATAATTTCACGCGCGAGATGCCGGACAGGACGCTTTCGCTACACGCAATCGCGACGACAATAGCCGTCGTTCGCTCCTGAAGAACACTCCCGTTTTGTTCCTCACAGACATCGAGGAGGCATCGTGTTTGAAGTAAGGCACCGTCGTAATGCCCGAGCGAGCGGTGGCCGCCGGAACGCCGGCGGCCACGAAGATCCCATCGTATAAGGTACACCGGGCATAGCGTGCGGAGTAAATGTTCCAATCGTCGTCGTGGCCTGTCCACAAATTATTCCTCGTGTTCTGCACGATGCGCAGCACGAGCTCGGCGCACACGCGCGCATCGTCCCGAGTACGTGCGCACGTACGAGAGTTCACGGCTTCGCTGCGGCGGCGGCGGCGGCGGCGGGTGCAGCAACTCTTCCGCTCATTCCGAGAACCGAGTATCTCGTCTGCAACTCGTAGAGAGAGAACTCGCGTCTTGTCTCGTATGCCACGATCGACCTAGCCGGACTCGAGTTGTATTCGAGCGACCAGTCGGCGCGGGCAACGGCAGAAACGGCTCCGAGAGAGAAGTCGCACGAGAGGAGGAGCACGGTAGCACGTGTGGCTACATCGATTCGTTTCTCGTCTTCTTGCGGCGAAGTAGTTAAGACGTTTCTTCTTTCTCCCGGAGCCTGGCGTCGTGACGCGAACAGCTCGTTCCGAGTCAGGCTCTATTATTATCATCCGCTTACGCTATTAACGTGTGCGATTGTTCCGAAGCGTCCGAAAGACAAAAGAGGAAGAAAAGCATGAAGAATGAAAACGGACAGCGTGTTATTGACACTAGAGAAAGACTCATACAATATAATCTGACATTCAATCTGTATAATTAAGGATAAAAAAATCAATCGATAATTGTTTTATATTGAATAGAGTGTTACGTAATAGATAAAAAAATCTCTCGACTTATATTCGAGGATTTAACGAACGATTGAGAAACACACACCGAACTTTCTTTCGAATCACGCGAGCCGACCGAAAACAAGCTCAGCGAATAAAGAACACACGGATCCGAATCGGGATGACGAGGAGCGCTCTCGTTTGTTCCTCGTTTCGCTCGTCGTGTCGTTCGTGAGAAGCTCGGTCGAGCACCGGCTATCTCTCATCTGCCGTCCACCTGTATTCCCCGTATTGTCAGCACGTGGAATCCCGTGGAAATTAACGATTGACCCCCGCGAGAGAGTCCGGCGCTTATCTGGCTCGCTCGATCGCGAGCGTCGTAGAGAAACGCGCTGCGGCTGCGGGCACCTATGTGCGCGCGATCACAGATACCGCAGCGGCGGAGGCTGCGGTTTCGAATAAGTATATCGCTGGCTGACGCATTTGCAGTACGTATACGAGATATTCGAGGCACGAAAACGACTGAAAATTGCAGGATACGAGCACAGATGCGCAACGGAGCACGGATACGCTATCATATCGCTCGGCGATTGTTATCGAAACGTACTCGAAGATACTTCTTTGTAAAATTGAATATTAGAGAGAGAAAGAGACCCTGTTTTCCTGCTGTCTCTCATCACGCACGTCCGAGTATATTCTCTGAATTAGTCACATTTCAAAGAATTAGCCACGTGAATCGCCGTCTTTCAGCTTGGGGAGAGTGTACAATATGCGGAAAAACAACAGCGTACAATACAGAGAATACAGGGTGACTAAGAGCATTTTAAGAGCATATTAGCCGCGAGCGATTGAAACGCACAAAAAGCAGGTGCTTCTCCTCGGTCTCTTTCGCGAGCGAGCAAAACAATTTCTTTGAGAGAATGAAGCCGATGCGAATCGGCGGAACGAATAGAGCCCGACAGGTTCTAGATCCTTTCCTTTCTCGGCCCATCGTTCTTACCGTGACTCTGACGTTTCAATTAAATTCACGGCGCTATCGCTCGCGATTCCGTCTTCGAGAGAACTCCGCTGGCTATGCGAATAGAATGAAAACGCAAATAGAATGATAATTGCGCGAACGCTCCTTTGGAAGCTCAAATATATATTTCATTCTCGAATTTCAAACTCATTCGCATTTAATATATTGTGAATTGAATTTTACTACGGAAAACTTTATTTTCATAATTTTAATTTACTTTATATTCAACGATGATATATCAATTTCGATCTTAAGTTATTTCTTACATGTAAACGCAAAGAGAGAGTTCGAAGTATACATAAATTAACAAGAGAGCAGACGTAATAATAAATTTACTATAAGTGCAAGATGGCGGCCAATTTGTGTCATTGCGAGATGCTATCTGCTTGAACTGCAATGACCATCTGCTGGCTATGCACTTCGCTCAGAAATGTAACAATCCTCACGAATGCTTTATCGGGCAAGTATCTTGAGAAAGAGATGTCCCGAAGAGAGACACACGCGACCCCCGGGTGGAAACCAAATAAAGATAAATAAAATTACTGCCGCACGTACGAGAATTACGATGTGAAAGCTGAAAATGATTGTCGCCACAGCTTTCTGATATATCGTTACGAAATAAGATTGCGACGTTTTACAATATTTTCCTCTATATAAGAAGTTATGTTTGAACACGTGTGTCTTGTATGTTTCAACCCTGATTTCTTTCGATCTTATTAAATCTAATACGATAATAAGACTAACGAGTTTTCAAAATGCTCGCTTTGATTTGCCGTAGACACCTGCTTGCTACGATACAAACGACTTCGGAATCTGCGATCGGTCTCGTGTGTAAAAAACGAAGTCGTTCGTATCCCGAAGAATCGACCGCGCCCATGACCAAGCGACAACCCGTTAAGCTCACTCTGGACTGCGTCCAGATATCATCGCGAATGCTAAACAGAAGGGAGACTCGTCCTCCTTCTTGTCGCCGTGGCTCTTACCCGGTGCGCCTTGTCGATCCCACCCGCGAGGATGGGCGAGCGTTTGACGGCGCACACGTGGCGAATCGATCGCGATAGCGCACGCAGGAAGTCTTCGCCGATTTATGACGCATGAAATTCTCTCACCGGGCGAAACGCACCGTAAAGAACGCAAGAGAGAAAGAGAGACAAAAGGATACATTGATTTCCAAGTGTTTTGTCATTGCGCGCGCTGATAACGCGCTACATCCCGGCCACGGTGAAGCATTGTACTTGCTCGATACTGATTTGAATTTATAAGCGCCGATGCATCGTCGTGCGTTCGTCTCGCGAGCCTCTATTGTAAGACGGATTGAGACGGGCGTTTGTTGTTTCATCGCGCGTGGACGGTTCAGCTTTTTCTGTGAGATATATTAATCCGCGATTGAAGCACAATTTAGAGTGTCAGGAAAGACTAGCCGTTGCATTGAAAATGTGTTATATACTACTCAACAAATCATTAAACACTTGTGATACACGCTATAGATATTTATAAAACTTAATCACAATCTCGAAAACGCTGTATAAAATAAAGAAACTTTTTTGCGAAAAGCAAACTTTTCTTTTTTCTTTTTAATTTTACGAGGCGTGGTTTAAATTGTCCATGACCATCGTTTATTTCCCCGTCCATCTCGGCTTCTCTCGCCGTATCTCTCCGCGCCTATCCGGCACGGTTATTTGCAGAGGAAGAAGGCCGGAGGAAGCGTTTATAAAGAGAGACGACCATCGTCGTCATCGCGCAATGAGGATATAGGTAGGTACCGCAAGTACGTGGGCAAGTCAGGAAACGAGGGCACTCGAGGATATCAGAGAGGATACCGGGCGGAGGGAGAGAAGAGGTGGACTCCGTCTTTTATTAATAGGGACAGTCCAACGTCTGTCACGGGACAATAGTCAGGACTACGCCCAGCATATCGGCCTCGTATACGCTAAAGTGTACCACGTCGCGTTGTGCCAGATCGACGTACGTGCTTACGACCGTAGGTCGTAAGTTTGTGCGAGTACGTTCGGTACGTGTTGTTTCGAGGTGGCACACACGTGTCCCGCACCTTCCCGACTTCGGAACTCGTATATAATGCCCGTGGAAGAGACATTCGGTGCATCCACCGTGCAAACGGACCAACTAACTTCTCGGTTCTGCGAGCTCCATGCGCTACTCCTTGACAGAAGACACTCCTACGTGCAAACTGTTCTCTTCCTCCCCCTTTTCGCGTCCGATGTATCTTCGCTACCACGTGTTCTGTCATTTGCGAACACGTTATGATTTTTTTTAAAGTAATTTCACGATAAAATGATATTTCAGGAACGTTTCAGAAAGTTTATAATATTTTAAATATTTATTTATTTTTGTGAAATTTTGTCGCTAAGTTGCGACATTTTTGTAACAATTATAGCAACAATGAAAAACTTCGTCGAAGTACTTGATGTTGATAGAGAGTTTTCAGCGTTCAAGTTTAACAAACTTGCGTAACGCTCAATATATTGCAACGATCAGTAGCATCCGATCCGTTTACTATGCAAACGATCCAACTAACTTCTGTGTCCTTCGAACTCGTGTCCATGACATTGTACGAAGGAAGTCCCCTCCTTCGCCGCAAGAAGGTTCTTACATATTCAGGAACCTTCTTCCACGGAATCCGATAACTGGCCGCGAGGTCACGCGTTGAAGCACCAAGCGGACCGATCGACTCGCCGATCCGGTCGAAGTCCTCTCGTGAGCTTAAAACACTCGTTTCGCAGCGCGACAATCGTACTCTCGTATTCACGGTGACGATTCCGTTGCACGACGACGACCGTGCTTTTATTTGCAAAGCGCGTCGCACGATGTTACTTATTCCAGCAGGAAGAATAAATAACAACAATAAATATTTTAAAAATATTACAGTTCTAGTAATACAACTTTTGATTTAAGAACTTATAAAATTGAAGTCAATTAATAACATCTCATATTTTTTATTCGCGTCTGGCAGAAACTCTGATTGCGAAACGTGATTTCCCCACGTTATATGTACCCGCGCGTCCGCTCTGTGTCCTCACTCAAATAGACCAGAGCGCCGCTTTAATTAATGCCATAATTAATACGAGTAACATTAACAAAAATAAACAGCGAATTAATTGCTTCCTTTCTTCCCGCGCCCATCCGTGCAGAACTTTATTTCACGCCGGCGGAACGAGAGGGTGATAAATTTCGATTAAGCTCGGTTAACCATTAGTTCGCGATTTTCTCCACGGCGTACAAATTAATTTCATTCGGTTAACCGGATTCTCGTCTTGGACACGATGCGCGATGTACACGCGACTCGCGGAGCCGGTTGCAAGAAACACGCACAGGCGCCACCAATTTCCAAACGATATTTAATATTCGGTCGTCGAGAAAAGAAAAAGGGAAAGAATTGAAAAAAAAGCGAGAGAAAAAAAACGTTCGCTTATCGACGTCGGGGGAAACATTTTTACGAGGGCGCATTACCGTATTTTCATATATTGCGCCGTGATTGACGGCTGGCTGGCAGCCAGCCTGCACCGAGACGTAATGTTTTTATCGCGGTGACACGCCTATAAAGATCTCGGGGACGCCACTCCATCGGACGCCGGCGGGAAGATCGAGAGACGCGGTCGAGTTCCACGCGCGCAAGCAGAGCGTATGGCTCATGTCGCGGCATCTTTGTCGGCGAGGCCGGTTCTTCATCATCGCTCTGCCGATAGGAAGAAGGGTACGCGAACTCGGTGCAACCAAACGAGAAAGAGTGAAAGAGACAGAGAGAAAGACAGAAAGAGGGAGAGAAGAGATACTCGAGCCGAGAGACGAACCTGCTCAATTCTTACCGGACGAGGCGCTCATATATTAATTAGTACGAGGAGTCCGAGTTATTATTGGTTCGAAATTAATAGACCCTTTCGCGGATAAATAACCCGTGTGTGCCTTCTACCTCAACGGACTCTCGTACAACCCTTCCGAGAAGATAAAAGAGGACGGCGCGAGGATCGGAGCAGGAGGCGTGCAGGACGTGTTTATTGGCGCGGACTCGACGAGTTCCTCTTTGTCGAACAAGCACAGGCAATTAGTTTTGCCTGGATTTGTACTTTATGTCGTCGCATCACCCCGCCGAACGACTCTCCCGCGACGACGAGTATTAACGGGCGTGCTCGCGCATTATGCAAAAAACGAATGAAGATAAAACGCGACGCTCGGGCGTGTGATACTTATATTGTGCATTTAAATGTATCGTCACAAAAAAAAAAAAAAAAAAAAAAAAAAAGACATCGAAGAAGATATTTGTTAAGATGCAAATGAATTGTGACCGCGTTCGCGCGCGAGGCCGACGCTCCCCGACGATACTAGGCGAACATTTATCGCCGTCGTTCTCGACAATTCCGCAAGCGAAATATCGAATTTCTAGGCGCGCCCAGAATTGAACGATACCTTCCATTGTATCTTCATCGAGATCTTCTCGACGCCGGCTCATCGGGTCGTTTGTAAGCCTATTGTTAAGCTTGACAAATGTTTGTTCATCCAGACACACGCGCTTACATGATGTTACTATGAAGCCTCTGTAGCGCGAAATTAAGTATCGCATCTGATTTCGCTGCAAATGCACACAAACGCAAATTTTGAAAAGTTGAATAAAAGATCCGCGTATCGCAGAACTAACAGACTCGATAAGTGACTTCATTAATTTCCTCGTAAGTTCATGAAGAGAGAAGAGAAAGAGAAGAGACAGAGATATCGGCTCAGTGTATGACCCTACATCATTTTTAAATCTCACGTGATCGTCGCGCGTATCAAAGCGTTAAGTACAAATATCTTTGTTCGTGTCTTCACATTCATAAATCGTGACCCACAAGCAGAACCAATTTTAGCTGCCGAGACGATTCCTCCCGCTATCTGTCCCAAAAGAGTGCCGCGCGTGCAACGACAAAAAAGATGCACTCCGAGGCCTTTTGAGATTCTAGCCGCAGGTTGTGCGCAGGTTGCCCGGGATCCTTACCGAGCGTGCTGCCGGCTTCAGGGTGGTCTCGGGGCCTCAGCGCGGGAGTAACGGCGACACGGGCAACGTGCTTTGCATCATATACCCCTTCCATCCAGCACACCCACTCCGGCGCTCTTCAATCCCCCTCGTCCGACATCATAACCGTCTAACAAATGGCCGACAGATTAGAACTAGAAACGGTACGCGCGCGCACCGTGTCCTTCTCGAGCCCTCGCCGCATTCCCCTCTTTTCTCCCCCCCGAACTCCTTCATCAGAGAGACTTGCGAGCGTCGGTACCTTTCATGAAACTGGATCTCGAGGGAGCTCTCGTCCACACACCCCCTTCTTACCGACGTTCAACCCAGCCGCAAGATAACAGGGCAATAATTCATGAACTTCACGATACCAGGACTCTTGAGAGTCTTCACCGTGAAAGATTAGTCACGGACGTGTTCAGGATTGCGTCTTCGTCTTCTGATTTGTCATATCTCCTCAACTCGCTGGAGAGAAATAAAGAAGATACGATTCTCAATGTTTGCGATTATGTCAGAAGTAGCTAATTATTGAACAACGTATGTGTTGAAAAAATTGTGCGTTCTAACGATTTTCTTTTTTCTCTTATAGTCGATAAGAATCTTGGAGTTCGTAATGTTGCTGCAATTTATACGAGTAATACGAAAGAATAATACAGATATATCGCGGAGAAAGGTTATGAAAAAGCACATTTTCACCGAGTTGATATAACTCGAATTCCGTCATATTTTCCCAACAAATACCCATACGTCATGATTTCGCAGTAATTGTGGCTGATATTTATATCCAAATGTGACTTTGTAATACGTATACGAGTCCCGGGAGAATGGCGCTCTTTCGCGCAGAGTTGCTACTTTTAGAATTTCACTTTCTGTCTCGGACGAGCGTTCGCAATCAAGATTGCGCGCGAGGATGTGTGTCACGTCGCCTCGATGTGCTATCACATTTATTTCACGGCAATATCCAGAGCACGTGGGAGAACGTACACAAACCGCATGCAATTAAGATCGTCGCTAACTCCGGTCTCTCGTTATATAAAACTGACGGCGCCCAACGGCATAAATCCATAAATCCGTGTCAAAAAATAGGTCAAAGTACGCACAATATCAGCGCGTTAACCTATGCATACGGTTGCATAAATGCAACTTTGTGCCGTTATACAAAGAGCCATTGTGTCAACGTGTCTGTTATTATCTAAGGGCGACGTTTCGCTTCTACAATTCGGATGGAGGTGTCACCTGTCAAGTATACCGTGAGCGCTCCTTTGTGCCACTTTATTAATAGTATGACCCGCAGTCACTCAATCAACCACGTAGGACAACATACGTTGCATTCATTACACATATATACGTAATTCGTAGTCCGCTATATTTCACAATTCTTTTCGCCTCAAGTTTTTTTATCTCCCGAACGAAGAAAATATTTGATGAATGTTACTCTCTAATTTGATGCAAAAACTTTTTTATCACATAGCGGGGGAAAAATGAGTCTTTAATGAGATGTTCACCGAGCGTGTCGATCAAGCGAACTTTTCACCGCGCACGCAGAGTAATCAACAGGCGGACCAAAGTGATCGGCATCCCAGAGAGGAAATCGCGGACCACCCTGCTTTCATCAGCCGGGGGGTAATTAAGTGCTGCGGAGTGATAGGCTGGCGTGACCGACGGTCATACATCGCGCCTCCGCGTTCGTGATCCAGAGCACGGGGTCCCCGCTGATCGTTTCGATCCACGAATCGCTCGGCCCGATCGATTTGTAGGATGTTTCGCGGAGGTAATTGCGACGGAAGACTGACAGCTCCCGTAGATCATTCCGCGTACCGCCCTTTCTCTACGCCATTTTCATTATTGTCGTTCTCTACGAACGTAACATTTATGTGTCTATATTTGATAGTGTGTCATAAAATAAAATTAAATAATAACTTGCTTCAATAAATGTATACACGTGAGTGTAAAAAATATATAAATATATTTGCGTTACATTACATCAGTGAAAACAGAGAGAATTTTTACAGATTAAAATGCGACAAATCGTAGAAAGAGTAGAAAAATTGTAGAAAGTCGCAGGTGCGATGTTAATGCAGTAAGATGATCAAATCGAATTTACTTTTGTGATCAACAAGATAATAACGAACAAGACCTAACAGTATCCTGTCGCGATCTCTTATGATAGTCTTGCGTGTGCTCGCCTATTAGTGCAAGCGTATCTGCTATAAACATTATTTCTGCTGCTGGTGCAACAGTACTTAGAGATAACGATATTACAACTCGGGCCTTAACGACAAGCTGATCAGTTAAGTCATTTTGATTTATCTTATCTCGTGATTTTCATCTATATAAAAAAATAACGTTAAGAAATACGATAAATTCACGCATGATTTACGACGTCCAAGTTCAATGTCATGTTTATGTGTTTTTCAAGCGTAATCAGTTGTTGGCAGCGTTTTTGTTTTTCGACCAAATGCAAGAACGTTATTAATCTTGGCAGAAATTTATCCCGATTTGATTACGCTGCGAGATTTATGGGCGCTCGTTTCAGGTTTCTATCTCGGCGCCACCGATAGCCGCCGGTGCGATCTGATTTCGCCGGAGAGTTTCGCCGGTCGCGACAATCGCCTTTGCCTAACGCGAAGGAAGGGAAATGATGAACGAAGTTGAGCGTAGGAACGATTTCGCAGTAATCGACGCCGAGTTTCGAGCTGGCGCACAACGTCCTGGCGCCAGTTTACGTGATCGCGGTACCGATACCGCGTGACGTTATCAATGGTCCCCGATTGCAGAAACGCGCGATAGCGGCTTCCACGTTATAAATCAGCGGTGTTCATTGCGAGTCCACGGGAATCCGAGGGAGGGCACCATTCGATCCGCCAACGGGTTCTCGATTATCCGGTTGCGATTATGTCGCACGACATGCATTAAAATGGAAAAGTATTCTGTGAAAAAGAGAGAACTCGAAACAGAAAGAGATAGAAGAAGAGAGAGGAAGAGAAAGGGATAAACGGATCAATCAATGCGATAGCTATCCGTTTAAAGACACATGCGTCTAATTAATTGGCAATGCAAAGACATGATCTACTATCTTTCGTTGTCTGACAACCGGCGAAGTCCGCCGGCTATGACAGATAAATCCTATCTGGTAGCACGAGCTCCGTCTTTTTCATAAGTGAGAAACGCGAGTGTGCTTGCACGAGCCGATATTATCAAGCTAAATGAAGGCAGTTACATTTTAAAATAAAAACACACGAGCAAGAGTATGTAATTTTTTTTTGCGTTGTCAAGTATATCTTAAAAAATAATTACAGTTAATGTCATTGTAAAATATAATAAAAATATAATCGTTTATACAACCGACATTTAAATATTGAACGTAAGATATCCAAGTCCTATTAGAAATATTTCGTCGTGTTCCGCATATTAGTCGCGCGAAGCGGCGGCGCCGAATGAGCGATGGCCGACACACCTCGGAGTTACGCAGCGTTTCGAGGTGCCGGATGCGATCGAGCGGTTGGGCACGACGGGCAGACAGACCTCCGGCTTATCGAGGCGGTGCAAATTATAGAACCTATAAGCCGAGCGCCATATCGCGGAGCACGTAAGCGATCGAAGCCCCGGACCCCAGAGCGATGCATATTCAACGGACCTGCTGGGCCCGGCTGGGCGCGAGGTCCCAACGACGCGACAACAATCAGCGAAACAAACCCACTTATGATCAACAAGGGTATACGTCAACCGTTGGACCCGCGAGCGTCTCGCGGACAACTTGTCCGCTGAATATTCATGAGCCTCCTTCAGTGTATGCGCGACGTTGAAGGAGGTGAAAAAGACGTCGTACAGGGCGAAATGGCACGAGGGTTTATTGTGATAGCGCCGATTTGTTTTACCCGGACTCTTTTATCGATCGGCATCGTACCGCGACTTTGTACGGCCAATCACGAAGATTAACGTCTTGATATTAACTCGTTTATTCGACTCCGTCAACCGTTGCTAATGACAATACATTTTTTTTAATTATTATTTGTTGCGAAAGATGTTTAACGCAATAATGTGATATTCGGAGAAAACAGTACATGAACGAATAGAGAACGAGGCTATCGAGCTGTAATGATCTGCAACACTTAAAGCTTGCGTCAAATGAATGCTTTTTGTATGCGTAATGCGTACGTTTCATAGTTTAAGATGTATGGCTCGGCTGTTATTGAAATAATGCGGTCTATTAAAACGTCTATCAACGTGTCTCGTGTATTTGCTTTCCCGGCCGAAGAGCTCTTATTAAAAAAGACTCCGGCAATATATACGAATGTATCCCGGGTGTTGTGGAGGTAATGAGCCTTGCAACCGAGCAATGGTGCATATCGGTATATAAACCTGATCGCCGCCCGCACCTCTAGCGAAAACCGTGCCAAGAAATTGTCTCGTCGTTATTCTTTGTCTTATTAAATACGATCTGTTTACTATTTCGATAGAAAGCACAGAGAATCACCTGTTTTCTCACACACGAAACATGTTTTGTCTCACAACGCGGCTGTTTAACATCAATTTATTGTGTGTATCTCGAGTGTAATTCACGTAGCCACGAATGAGCCTCGAACGATGATCGCATACAGGCCGAGCCGCGATCGCTCAATCATGCGTGTTAGGTGCCGACAATAATTTGTGCTCCGGTGGATGCACTCGAGGTCGCGAAGGTGGAACCACGAACAGGTTGCGCAAGACTATCGTCATCGGGTCCTCGATGAAGAAGTCGATAAGTGGCACCGGCGAGGAGCATGTGATACGAACAATTTTGTTGGACGGGCGTGGATCGACCGACCACCAGAGCGTTGCCGTAATCAACATGGACATCCGGCGGTAATAATTCATCGATCACCGCACGGAGCACAGCGGCGCCCGCCGCGAGCGTACGTCGAGAGGGTCAATCTTTTTTTTTTCACGGATAACTAATTAATATCATTAATTGAGGGACGCGCCTCCGCGATGAACTTCATCACGGAACCGATTGTAACGATGCCGCGGCGAGTTACGTGTACGGGAAATGGTTCGCCAGGATATCACGTGTTTGCGATATAATTGATTCCCTTGCCGAAGTACGAGTGCATAAATCAACTTTATTTCTGCGTCCGTCGGCAACGAGAAAGTCATTACTCGAATCTGGTTCTGACATAAAAATCGCACTGTTTGCCCGCGCGCACTCGGAATTATATTATTTCGTTTGCACCGACCAAATGACAATAATTTGTCTGAACTTAATATATTGGCTAATGTTACTTCACACTTAGAAAGTGAAAACGTAATGAGATACGTAATGTTTTCGATATCTATAAATGTCTGTTTTAAAATGTCGAAGAAAACCTTTCAAAAATCGAAAAATTCTTTTTCTCTCATTAACGATCAACAAAATTAATCCTAGCAATCGTCAAATTACGTAAGACGTCACTGTACGATCATTTTATACGATCTGTTTACTATTTGTTTACTAAAATATCGAATTCTATGTCGTTCTTCGCGAAAACAGAAAAACAAGATGTAGAAATGTATGCGCTTGACGTCTTCTGCGTGGGTGAATGTTTTTTCGACACGTCTGTAATACCGTAATGAAGACATGTGTTTTTCGGTAGAGGCTTTAGGCAATCCGTTCTCAGTTCCGCAATTTCAACACAAGTTATCGATATTAAATTGACCGTGACTGGCTAGTTATCCGCGACAATAGGACACCATCGATCTTCCGGACCTTCCTTAATAGCTCATGCGCGAGAATATATCCGCGCGTTTCGCCGATCCCTGCGCATTTGCCTATCTCCGTTGCCGTTCTCGCGTCCTTAGCGCGCGTGTTCGCGTACGCGCGGTGAACGCGCGAGGGTCGCTGATCGTGTCTCGCACGTCCGCGAGGAGGATTGATTTATCACACGCCAGGAGACAGATTGCCGCGCACGGCGCTCGCCCGACTTTGCCTCGCGGACTCTCTCAGCGAAGAGAGAAAATACTCTTTCTCGCGTGAGAGGAGGATGAAAAAGAAGGAGGGGGGGATTCCGTGCGGGAGCAGATAGGCCGCGCTCGCGCACACACACCGCAGCTCTCGACTCCACTTATCTCGTTTTCTTTCGGTCTGGCTGGCTCCGCTCTGAGCGGCCCCGACGTAAATGGAACCAATGGCGACTAGCCGCGGAGAACGCACCTCCGATAAAAGGTTTCGCTGCAACGCGTACTCTTGCGAAACGCGAGAGGTCCGTCTGCGAGAACCACCTCGGTGCGAGCAATTTATCTCACCGGTGTTATTTATGTAACGTTTAATTTTTTTTTTTTTTATCCATTTGAAGTGTAGTCTTGAATGAAAACATAGACGCTAGGCGTCTATTTGGTAAGATAAAGATAGTTTTAAGACTTTTGTTTCATTGTTTCATTAAATTAAAAGATCTTTTAAATTAAAAGATTTGTTTTTCAGCAACCACCTGTTGCTGAAGCGGCAACCTGTTGATACGTTGTGCGTTTCGATATGTTTTGATCAAAAAGAATATCAAAATAATGATGCACGTACAATACTGTCACTTTTTTTGTAAAACATTTACAACTCTGGCAATCTTTTAAAAGATTATTATAAAAGATTATTACAAAGATTATTATAAATGTTTTGCAAAAAAAGTGACAGTATTGTACGTGCATCATTATTTTGATATTTTTTTATCAAAACATATCGAAATGCACAATGGCACGTATCAACAGGTTGCCGCTTCAGCAACAGGTGGTTGGAGCTGCGAGAAAGGAATCAGGTGGTACGAGGTCAGTAAAAGATAAGCAGGTTCAAGGACCAATGTTTTCTCGCCGACACTCTCTACGCGTTACTACGAACGAGATGAAAAAGCGTAGCATGAAAGACAGAGAGAGGGAAAGAGAGAGAAAGAGAGAGATGACGGAACATAGACTGTGTCCGAGACTTTTCGTAAGATAGATAACAACTTGATAATGACCAGTGACCCGAGGTCCCGGGAGATAACCGAATAGTGAACATCTCGAGCCCGGACTCGACCAGAGTCGGTATTTGGATCCTTGTCGTGAGTACGTGCGGGGATCATTATAGTGATTAATGCTGATGGAAAGCCCCGATAGCGCTGATTTATCGATGTCACCGGGCAACGTATCCGGAGAGAGACGGTGATGAGATAAATGGTGAACGCGTCTCTCCCTCTTGTGCGTCTATTCCTTGCCCGCATGGAATATAAAGCCCGCGAAATAGCGCCGCCTGGGAATCTAACGCTTCGGGAGCCGAAGAGATGAAAAATCGTGACTCGAGAGAGAAAACCTGTTCGCGATACGAAAGTGTAGTTTCTGAGAAGGATAATGACGACGCAACTCTCTCGAAATTTTCGTCGGTTTTTAATTACACAACCGCGCCTATCGCGCTGGTAATTGCGCTAACTGGTCAATGAGCCGCAAAAATAATCATCAGGTATTATCTGATCTTGTCTGCCAGGTGGGAGGTCGGGCTTTGTGTACCTATAAGGCTTGCCCTCTCATACCGGCATCGTAACGTGCATAAGCTTCCCTGGTGGGACTCTATTTGTTTAATCGAGTTGAATACATTAGTCCACGCCGTGAAACGTGCGTCGTGTAAAAACAGCGAGATACTTTCACTTCGTTCGGCAAGAAAAGTATTGATTTTTACGCGATCATGTAGATATGTAACACGTGTCACATTCTTGAAAATTTATAAAACATTAAACGTTATTTTTTTTTTTTTTTAACTGACAGATAATTTTATTAAAATACAATATCTATAAAAAAATCTGTATGAATGTACTTGATGTGTTAAATAATAAATAATAAATTTTAATTCCCAAAATCGTTCAATGAACTCAGAGAGCGGATAAAGCGCAAATATAACACACACATACATAGTGAACTGACACCGACAAAACAGGTACCTCATAAAATTTAGTGAACTGTCCGTACTGTAGGATCTCATTAGGTTTATATGAATAAAAATGAATATTTAGAATATTGATAAATGTTTATATTATAATAAAAAGAACAAAGAAAGA